>PVIC010052425.1:0-12157 GCA_004025085.1 Thryonomys swinderianus | reverse complement strand
AAAAAAAAAAAAAAAAAAAAGATTGCATTTCAATGAGCTGGTAACATTCTATAGTATTTTTTAAGGGGAGCAATTCATATATGTTCCCTTTTTAAAAATTGAATTATTTATTGGTACATTTTATATACAGTTCACAATCATATTCAATATTGGGGAATTTGTACCAGTATATAACAGAAGTTAATTCTCATTTTTACCCAAATTCCTACCCACCTACAACCCCCACCCCTTATATACATGCTGTTTCTTTTTCATTCCAAATCATATTTATTCTTTCTCCTCATTCCCCACCACATTCCCTTTGAATATTTCCTGTTTTATAAAAATCTATCATACATTCTAGAACTTATTTACATCCACAGGTTCTCATACCAGAGAAAAGATATGGTATTTACATATCTGTGATCTATTCATTTCACTCATTAGTGTGTCCTCAAGGTGTATCCATTTGCACATAAATGAATGAAACTGTCATTCTTTATGACAGAGTAGTACTCCATTTTATTTAAAAAAGAACCACATCTTCTTTATCCAGCCTCTTTAACAAATGGTGCTGGAAAAACTGGTCTTTAACCTGCCAAAAACTAAAGCTAGACCTATCTCTTTCACTGGGTACTAAACTAAAATACAATGGATTTGAGACTTAAATATTAAAACAGAAATAATAAACTTCTTGTAAAACAGGTTAGGTAAAACTCTTGGAGACACTGGCTTAGGTAGAGACTTTATGAACAAAACCTCTATAGCACGAGAACTAGCAGAAAGAATCAACAAATGGGATCTCATCCTACTAAAAAGCTTCTGCAGGTCAGAGATTTAGCTCAGTGGTTCTGGCACCTGCCTAGCAAGTGCAAGGTCTCTGGTTCAATCCCCAGTAACCACATACACCAATACTGAGTGTGGTGGCTCATGCCACTGGCAATCAGTACCACATACCACAAATGCTGGGTTTGGTGGCTCAAACCTATAATGCCAGCGCTTGGGAGGCAGAGATAGGAGGATTGATGAGTTCAAGGCTTGCCTGAAATACATAGTGAGCTCAGGGCCAGCCTGAACTACAAAGCAAGACCCTGTCAAAAAAAAAAAAAAAAAAAAAAGCTTCTGCACAGCAAAAGAAACGACTGGCACAACTAAAAGACAACCAATAACATGGGAAAAAATCTTTACTAGCCATTTCTCAGACATAGGGCTACTATCTAGAATATATAAAGAACTTAAACAAATCAGTCCACCCATGTTTAAAGACCCAGTTAAAAAATGGGCATCTTGCTGGGTGTGGTGGCTCACGCCTGTAATCCCAGCACTCAGGAGGCAGAGACAGGAGGATTGCTGAGTTCGAGGCTTGCCTGGGCTACATAGTGAGCTCAGAGACAGCCCGAATTACAAAGCGAGACCCTGTCTCAAAAAAAAAAAAAAAAAAAAAAAAAGGGCATCTGAAATGAACAGACACTTCTCAGAGGCAGAAGTCAAAGCAGCCAAGAAGTATATGAAGAAATGTTCAACATCGCTGGTCATTCGAGAGATGCAGATGAAAACAACACTGAGATTCCATCTCACTCCACAAAGCGTGGCTGCTATTGCAAAATCAACCAGTAATAAATGCTGGCGAGGCTGTGGGGAGAAAGGAACCCTTCTCCACTGTTGGTGGGAACGTAGACTTGTGCAACCATTGTGGAGATCAGTGTGGAGATTCCTCAGAAAATGAGGATTAGAGGTCCCATTTGACCCTGCTATTCCCCTGCTAGGAATATACTCAAAGGAATTAAAACAATCATGTCATAAAGTCATATGTGCATCCATGTTCATAGCAGCTCATTTTGTGATAGCCCAATCTTGGCAACAACCCAGACGCCCATCAAATGTTCTCTCTTTGGGCCGGAGGGTTAGCTCAGTGGTTCTGGCGTCTGCCTTGGAAGCGCAAGGACCTGAGTTCGATCCCCGGTAACCACATATAATGCTGGGCATGGTGGCTCACGCCTGTCATCCCAGCACTCGGGAGGCAGAGACAGGAGGATTGCTGAGTTCGCGGCGGCTTACCTGGGCACCATAGTGAGCTCAGGGCCAGCCTGAACTACAAAGCAAGACCCTGTCTCAAAAAGCAAAAAAAAAAAAAAAAAAAAAAAAAGTTCTGTCTTTTTTTGCAGTAGTGAGAACTGAACTCAGGACCTTGCACTTGCAAGGCAGGCACAGTATCAATGTGCTAAATCCTCGGTTCCATATATGTTTGTTTGTTTGTTTGTTTGTTTTTGAGACAGGGTCTTGCTTTGTAGTTCAGACAGGCCCTCAGCTCACTATGTAGCCCAGGCAAGCCTGGAGCTCAGCAATCCTCCTTGCCTCTGCCTCCTGAGTGCTGGGATTACAGGCATGAGCCACCACGCCCAGCACTGTGGTATGTGGTATTGATTGCTGGTGGGCATGAGTCACCACGCCCAACACTGTATGTAGTTACCGGGATCGAACTCAGGGCCTTGCACTTGCAAGGCAGGTGCTGGACCCACTGAGCTAAATCTCTGGCCCTCCATATATGTTCTTTTTATGAACATTCCTTTTACAACTGTTTATTAATATCCTAGAATATATCAAACAGTTCATTTTTATTTAAGAAATGTGTTCAAACTAAATAGTTGATGAGATTTTAATCTATCCCTCTCTGAATTCCACCTCCTAAATTAACCCACAATAAAAAATGACATATAGTCAAACTCTGGCTGGAAATCCTGGGCCCTCTGCTACCCAAGTAACTCCAACCTGAGACTGCTCCTGCTGAGAGAGGGAACGAGGAGACGCCAGGAAGGACCAGCTGTCTCTTGAACTTCCTGGAAACAGGCTTCTCCTCATATGAAAATGAGATCAAATGACACAGAAATGAATGATTTTTTTTTTGCTTTTTGAGACAGGGTCTCGCTTTGTAGTTCAGGCTGGCCCTGAGCTCACTATGGTGCCCAGGCAAGCCGCCGCGAACTCAGCCATCCTCCTGTCTCTGCCTCCCGAGTGCTGGGATGACAGGCATGAGCCACCACGTCCGGCATTGTGGTATGCGGTGTTGATTGTTGGTGGGCGTGAGTCTCCACGCCCAGCATTATATGTGGTTACCGGGGATCGAACTCAGGTCCTTGCGCTTGCGAGGCAGACGCCGGAACCACTGAGCTAACCCTCGGGCCTGAAATGAATGATTTTTGATGCATCAATAGTGAAAATGCATCAACACACCTATTTGACAGCCCATTCACATTATTGGTTTTAAAAGAAATTATATAGAAACCAGTTAAAACAACAAAAAAAAAATCTCATTAAATCCCTTACAAGAGCCCACTTTGATAGAGCATGCACAATATCTGGGCTCCAGGGAGAAACGTATAATCATGGTAAAATTAATCAAAATCTACATAAAAAGAACAGCAAGAGACAGTTTAAGAAGAAAATCTTTCCTCAGAGTTAGAAATTCTTGAAGTTTCATCACGGAGTGCATAATTCTGTTTATTATTATCTTCCACAATGTAACACTGTATTTATAATTAGGCTGATCATAGTAAAATGCAGATGCAATTCATTTAACAATTAATCTACTAAAGCTAAAAACTCTTACCAGGCTATTAATTGCCTGCTTAAAACCCGGCCTCAGCCGAGTTTCAGACGATCACATACCTGCTTTCAAGCCCAGGGGAACACAGCACACAGAGCGGGGCCTGTTTAGAGGAAAACTAGCGGGATCAGAGCCTCGCACTCCTCCTCCCCAAGGACCCCACTCAGAAGAGCCTTCATTGTGAACACTGAATTTACTACTAATTAAAACAGAAAACAGTATAGAAAACATCTTTCTTCTCAGTTACACTCTCCCTCCCTCCTCACTCCAGAGCTTTTCAGAGCCCTTCCTCTGTCTGTTCGCTCTCATTTCTCAATGTAAAAACTAACGCTGGCTCTGACGTCTTTTCTTTAAGTTCTTTCTTCAACTGGCAAATCTCTCTGCTGGGTTTTGGCAGAGTAGAGGCTAGAGGAAAATCTGAACTACTTAATGAAGGTTCTTATCCCTCATTTTTCTACAAAAGGATCTTATTTTTCTAGTCTGGCCCTGACTGATGATTTCATACCCACAATTTTTTTTTTCACAAATTCACTCTTCACAAAGAGCTTTGCAGTTGATTCTTGTCTTAGTTGCTTTTCTCGTTGCTTGGACAAATTACTTGACCCCACAAGTTAAAGGGGGTGAGGTTTTCTTGGCTCACTGTTCGGAGAGGTTTCAGTTCCGAGCTCTCTGGCTCCACGGGAGGGTTGCCTGGCAGGGGCCATCACGGAGGAGAAACACTCCATGCCACACAGGACAAGCAGAAGGCAGGCGAGTGAGCAGGAAGCAACAACCCCAGCCCTCTCTCTGTCCTTTACACTTTATCAAAGCTACCCAGCAGGCAGCGTTCATGCTTCGGGATGGGGGAACCCCTGATCCTGCAGAGAACAGTACCAAACCAATCATTGGACTGATTTAGTAACCACACACCCTGGATCCCAGCATCACAGACTCCAGATTGAGCCATAAAGCCCCACCTGTGACTCTATGACATTGAGACACAGCAACTTTTTTTTTTTTTTTTTTGAGACAGGGTCTTGCTTTGTAGTTCAGGCTGGCCCTGAACTCACTACGTAGCCCAGCCTGAGCCTCGAACTCAGCAATCCTCCTGCCTCTGCCTCCCGAGTGCTGGGATGACAGGTTTGAGCCACCACGCTCGGCACTGTGGTACGTGGAACTGATTGCTGGTGAGCATGAGTCACCATACCTGGTATTGTTGTATGAGGTTACCAGGGATTGAACAAGGGACCTTGTGCTTGCTAGGCAGGTGCCAGAACCACTGAGCTAAATATCCAGCCCCAAGAATAACTATTCTTAAAGAATTTTATTCAGTCCTCAAGGCTACATTTATAACAGTAGCAAGCCAAAACCCAAGAGGGGAAAGATTAGTCCCAAATCATCCACCAGATCAGTATCGGTCAGGAATAGATCAAGGCATCTGGACAAAGATTTAGAAGCATTTTTACCAAATGTGCTGATGATACAAAGCTACAGAAGATAAATGATAAAAGATAAATGACATCATCAGACAGAGTTCTGAGGACAGTTCCTGTACTGCTCACCTCAGTGCAGTGGACCAAAAGCTGCACTGCTGAAGACAGGTCTGCGGGACCTGCTGACGCGGACAGACACTGCTCCCCACCTGGGCGCTCTTCCTCCCCTTAACAGACCAAAGTCTACTGTTTGATGATGCTGGAGCGACCAGAGGACCAGCCTGACTTTTGCAAAAGTAAATGGTGAGGGAAGAGAGGGATAAAATGAACAAACCCCCACAGTTTCTAAAAGCCCTCTTTTTATTTATTTTATTAGTTTTTTTGAGACAGGGTCTCACTTTGTATTCCAGGCTGATCCTGAACTCACAATGTAACCCAGACTAGCCTCAAACTCACAGCAATCCTCCTGCCCTTGCCTCCAGAGTGCTGTGCTGGGTTCATAGGCAGGAGTTGCCATGCCCAGCACTGTGGTGTGTGGTTACTGGGGATGCAACTCAGGACCTTGCGCTTGCCAGGCAGACACCAGAGCCACTGACTGAGCTAAATCACTGGCCACAGCCTTTTTTTTTTTTTTTTTTTTTTGAGACAGGGTCTTGCTTTGTAGTCCAGGCTGGCCCTGAGCTCACTATGGTGCCCAGGCAAGCCTCGAACTCAGCAATCCTCCTGCCCCTGCCTCCCGAGTGCTGGGATGACAGGTGTGAGCCACCACACCCAGCATCAAAACCTTCTTTTTAAAGTAACCCTAGATTCTAGGTGTCCAGCCTTCTGACTTGCCTCAGCCATGATTATCTTGGCTACATATGAAATACATAATATAATGTATTTAGGTGACAAGACTTCTTTTACCTTTTTCTATTTTAACTTAAATAATACAACAAGCCCCAAGTTCAATAATTAAACAAGGAAATTACATGTCTGCTTAATAACTAAAATAGCTAGCTGTCTTCACAGGCCCTCACACGGGTCAGTAGCTGAAATGTTGTCACTGGTAATCACAGAATTTTATTCACCATGTACCACAAGCAACTACGCAATCCACACAGATCTGCACCCTCCTGACCACGTGCGACAGGTGCAGGAGGCAGTCAGCACGCACCATGCCCTCTGCACGCCATGATCTGCTGTTGGCGATGAAGTATACACTTGGGTACCAAGCAATCAAGTCAGGGGAAAAAATCAAAAATTACATAGTATTGTTAAATTTTTACAATTTTATGGGGCTGCATTACTAGCTGTCCAGGGACTAGATATAGAGTAGGAAGGGGAAAGAAGTTAGGACCTAAACTATGGCCATTTATGCCATCTGTGGCCAGATCTACATTTTCCCTTCAGTGCTAGGGACAGAACCCAGGCCTGTGACCACAGCAGACAAGCATTCTCCCGCTGAGCTGCACTCCTAGCTATGACTAGACTTTTTCTAAGTTATGATTAAAAGGCAGCATTTTATCAACTAATTCATTATAAAATGCCTAAATTTCTCAGTAAGCATTCCTCTTGGGGAAAAATATTAACTTTTTTCCAATAAAAACAAAACTATTTTCTTATCTTGGAGTCAATAATAACCAGGGAGCAAGACTGGGGATCTTCATGCTGATAAAAGCAGCCCATCTCTAGAAAGTCAGAGGCCGCGACGGGGCTGTTTTGGGAAAGAGCAAAAGTCCAGAAACAACAGGGTCTAGCTTCCACTATCGCTGGGGTCCTAGTATACCGAGACGCACCAGGTTATCACAGCAGCTCTAAGTCATCCTGACTGTTCCCTCTAGTTCTCACTTTCTAGCCTTTAGAGTCCACTCCAAAGGTAAGGAAACAGTTGGCTGCGGATTTAGCATACTGGTTCCAGCGCCTGCCAAGGTCCTGAGTTCAATCCCCGGTTAACCACATACCACAATGCCAGTTGTGATGAATCACACCTGTAAACCCAGCACTCAATAACCACACACTACAGTGTCAGGTTGGTGGCTCACGCCTGTCGTCCCAGGACTCAGGAGGCAGAGGCAGGAGGATTGCTGAGTGCAAAGCTTGCCTGGGCTACATAGTGAGCTCAGGGCCAGCCTGGACTACAAAGCGAGACCCTGTCTCATAAAAAAAAAAAAAGTTACAGCAAGTTTAAAATCCAAAATTCATGATCTTACAAAACTACCAGTAGGAGTCTTATCAGTGGTTAACAGGACAGGTACAGACTGCAGGTTTCTGACACATAAATGACATTTACAGAATAAAGAGTAGGGTGAAGCTGGGACCCAGAGAACCAGGACGGGGGGACCAGGCACTCACCGCAGTGGCACTGTACCTGCCTCACAGATGCAAGGGCCTGAGTCTGATCCCAGCTACCAAAAGAAAAAAGAGGAAGAAGAAGAAAGGGGCACCTGCAGTTTGTGCTTATCACGCAAGACTGAGTTCAATCCCAGCATAAAACTGAAACTACTTTTGACACAAGGCAGTCATTCACCGGCACGCCTGGGACCAAGAGCTTAACAGTCCGGAGCATCCTGCACACCCTCCTTTCCTCCCCCAGTGCTCTCTGCAGTTTCATCCACTACCGTCTGCTCAGAACATTTCCTTTCTCTTCTCCTCATCCTCCTTCTCCTCTTTCCTCCTGGCAGTACCAGGGTTCAAATCTAGGGAACCTCCAACAAACCTTTTCTTTTCCTTTTTCCTCCTCCTCTTCCTTTCCCTTCCTCTTCCCCTTCCCCTTTTCTCTTCTCCTTCCTTCCCTCCCTCCTCCCACAGAAGAAATGTACCTATATAAAACCTAAATAAAAATTTTCCCTTCTTTCACACATTTCTAGATCCTATATGATAAAACAGATGAAGTTAGACTCTCCCTCAGTCCCTCTCTCCTGCACTTCCCGCGCTACAGGGGATGAAACCCAGGTTAAGCCCCACTGCTAGCGCATTCCACAGCCTCTCGGTCTCCAGGTCCATTTTTGCTTTGTCTTGTTTAGGTTTTTAAAGACAGGGTCTAACTATGTAGTTTGAACTCAGTATACAGCCTAGGCTGGCCTCAAACTCAGGGCGCGATCCTCCTGTCTCAGCCTCCAGAATGCTGGGATTATAGGCATGTGTCATTGTGCTGGCAAATTTTTCATGAATTTTTATTTGGAGACAAGAGTCTCAACAAGGTTGCCCAGGATGGCCTGGAACTTCTGATCCTTTGGCCTCATTCCCCCATGTAGCTGGGATAAAGGCATGAGCAATAACAACCTAGTAGAACACACCCTGTCCATTGATCTTAAGAGTCAGAATGCTGGGCCAGAGATTTAGCTCAGTGGTTCCGGCGCCTGCCTTGCAAGTGCAAGGTCCTGAGTTCGATCCCCGGTAACCACATACAGTGCTGGGCGTGGTGACTCACGCCCAACAGCCATCAGTACCACATACCACAGTGCCGGGGGTGGTGGCTCACGCCTGTCATCCCAGCACTCGGGAGGCAGAGGCAGGAGGATTGCTGAGTTCGAAGCTTGCCTGGGCTACATAGTGAACTCAGGGCCAGCCTGAGCTACAAAGTGAGACCCTGTCTCAAAAAAAAAAAAAAAAAAAAAGAGAGAGAGAGAGAGACAATGCTTATAGTTACCTCTAGGCGTTCAGAAGTAGGTATTGTTTTCACTGGTCCAATCACAAAGGCAGTCCTGCCAACCACCACCAAAAGGCTCAAGTAAATATTTAGTATAATTCATTGAGAAAGAGAAAATGTCAGTATAATTAACAAATAAAAAGGCTTTGCCAGAGCAACATTCAAAGTAGGTGGCCAGAAATCTCTCCCAGGTAACCGAAAACAGTGATAAAATGCTCTTAAGGTTCCTCAAATGAGCTGTTCACATTCTTGTGACCCCTGGACTCACAAAGGCTGAGGCCTTGTACCTGGAAGACTTCACGTGACACTTCGAGAGGGAGCCACGAGCCGCCAGAGGCTCTTCTCGAGGGCAGTGGGCAGGAGACTGAGGCAGAGCCTCGCCCTGAGCCCACCCAGACTTCTTCCTCAAACTCGTCATCTTCTACCTCAGCCTCCAAGGGCTGGGATCACAACATGCTTGGCTCAAGACCTTTCTCCTCCATAGTCCAGTAGCCTCATTCAGAACAGAGTGCTGAGCTCAAGGTCGACTCCTTTTCTCCTAAGAGCAGTGCTCAAGAAATCAACCTTCACTGAAGCCAGTAAAAACCAGCCAGCACTAGCAAAGCTAGTGGGAGGAAAATGAGATCCAGGTGGCCAGGCACACAAGCCAGGGCCAATGCAGACATGAGAGCGCAGTGACAGCCCTGCACCCACCCCACGTCCAAGGACTGGTCCGAGCCGAGGGTCCACCATGACTGCTGGTGTCTGGTGCCTGTGCTTTTCCTTTGGTATAAAGCAAAGAACCAATGAGCTCTGACTGCTCTCACCTTGAGCAACAAGAAGAGAAACAGCTGTGGGAAACAGAGCCATACCTAACATTCTGGGTTTAATACCTACAAGTGAGAAAATCTCCCACAGAAGAATGTACCTAAATAAAACCTAAATACAAATTTTCCCTTCTTTCACACATTTCTAGATCTGATATGATAAAACAGGAAAATTAGAGTCTCATGTCTTCTAAGTCCTCACTTTCTCCAGGAAAACATAAAGACTTTTTTTTAAATTTTTAGTCTTATTTGCATGCTAATAAAGTTTACTGACTTGAGTACTGTGTGTCTTTTAGATCTGCTAGGGCTAATGTTTCTCTTCTGTACTTCTCTGGAATTAAAGTTAGTATCAGTCAGGGACGGGTGTGTGGTATCATGCACCTCTAATCCCAGCTACTGAAGAGGCAGAGCCAGGAGATCACTGAGGTCTATAAATTCAATACTGACCTACACTATAGTGAGACTTGATTCTAGAATGAGAAATCAAAAACGGAAATATGACTAGTGACTTATGTAAGTAAATTACAAAGTACCACTATCAACTGTGTACAATAAATTAGGATAATTAAATGAAATAAAAAAATACCTAGGAAGATACAAATATCAAAACCAACCCAAGAAACAATCTTTTTTTTTTTTTTTTTTTTTGAGACAGGGTCTCGCTTTGCAGTTCAGGCTGGCCCTGAGCTCAATATGTAGCCCAGGCAAGCCTCAAACTCAGCAATCCTCCCGTCTCTGCCTCCCGAGTGTTGGGATTACAGGCGTGAGCCCAACAAACAATCTTAATAGATATATCAAAGGCAGGACTACTAAAACAAACAAACAAACAAAAAACCTATCTGTGGAAAAGGGCTCAAACTCTAATAATTTCTACCAAGCATGTGAAGAATGAATACCAGTCCTTTGCAAATTCTTCCACAAAGGAACAGGAAAGAACTCATTCTAATTCATTCTATGATACCAAGTATTATCCTGATACCAAAATCAAAGATACCATAAGACAAGAAAACTACACTCCATTTCTATGCTTTATAGATATTGAATATGGATATAGATAGTCTAAAAATAATAGTAAATTGAATCTAAGGACACAAAAAATAATTATACTGTGACCACATAAGATTTATTATAGGAATGCAAGGTTCATTTATCATCTGAAAATCAATGCATCATAGTACACTACACCAACAGAGTATCAAAACCCCATATAACTGGACTGGAGATGTAGCTCAGTGGTAGACCGCTTCAGTAAAAACCACATGAAACAGACACAGAAAAGGTATATGACAGCCAGATGTGGAAATGTGCCTGAAATCCCAGCATTCTAGGAAGCTGAGGCAAGAAGATCGTGAGTTCTAGCCCAGCCTTGGCAATGTAGGACTTAGCAAGACTCTTTTCTCAATTTTTTTTTTTTTTTTGAGACAGGGTCTCGCTTTGTAGTTCAGGCTGGCTCTGAGCTCACTATGTAGCCCAGGCAAGCCTCGAACTCAGCAATCCTCCTGCCTCTGCCTCCCGAGTGCTGGGATGACAGGCGTGAGCCACCACGCCCGGCACTGTGGTATGTGGTATTGATTGCTGGTGGGCATGAGTCTCCATGCCCAGCATTGTATGTGGTTGCTGGGGATCGAACTTAGGACCTTGCACTTGCGAGGCAGGCGCCAGAACCATTGAGCTAACCCTCCGGCTCCCCTGTCTCAATGTTTAAAAAAAAAAAATTTTTTTTTTGTTAAAAGATTGATAGAGCTCAGTGCAAAGGCCTGGATTCAATCCTCAGTTCTGAAAGACAAACGCAAAGAGGCATGTAACAAAATCCAGCAGCCTTACTTGATATAAATACTTAACAGCGCCAGGGATGTAGCTCAGTGGCATTGCGCCTGCCACACAAGCACAAGGTCCTGTGTTCAATCCCTGGTACTGGAGAAAAAAAAATCAAAAACAAAAACACTCAAAAAACTAGGCATGGTGGGAGGCCGAGGCAGGAGGATCGCTATGAGTTTAAGACCAGCCAGAGGCTACATGTGCATTCAAGGCTAGTTTGAATTACATAGTGAGACCCTGTCTCAAAAACAAAAACAAATAAACAAAACCAACAGTCAACAAATGTAACAGAAAAGAACCTCCTCAATTTGCTAGAGGGTATCTACCAAAATCCATAGCTAAATGTTGTAAATAAAGTATAAAGGAGTCTTACAATCACCTATAGTTCTAAACAGAGGAGACTGGTTAGTATTCCTTCGGCTCCATGAGTATTCACTTTGGATACATTCTTTTAACACAGTGACAAGAAGGTAGACTTCTCACTTGAAAAATAAAGTCAAGGTTGCATGGTCAAGCATCTCATCAGAGGACTGGAAGTGACAGAGAACACCAACTCTGCCTACTGAACTGCTCTCCACCAGGGACACCAGGGTGCAGGCTGAGAGCCTAAATTCTCCTATTGCCCCAAGGTCAGCTTGCAAATTATGTAACTTTGTATGTCTGCTCCCTACTGGATACATATAAGTAGAGACAAGAAACAGCAAAATCAGGGGGCCGGAGGGTTAGCTCAGTGGTTCCGGTGCCTGCCTTGCAAGCACAAGGACCTGAGTTCAATCCCCGGTAACCACATATAATGCTGGGCGTGGTGGCTCACGCCTGTAATCCCAGCACTCGGGAGGCAGAGACAGGAGGATTGCTGAGTTCGCGGCGGCTTGCCTGGGCACCATAGTGAGCTCAGGGACAGCCT
>PVIC010052424.1:0-12628 GCA_004025085.1 Thryonomys swinderianus | reverse complement strand
AGTAATAAAAATATGATTGCCTAAAAGTTACCCTTCTTTTTCATTCATAATTTAATTTTCTCTACTTCTTTTTTTTGAAAATGAAAATTGTCAATGAAGTGCCAAGGATTCTAAATGTAATGACATTTTTATTTTTCTCTTTCAATTTTATCAGCTTTTGGCACGTCTTTATTGTTACATTACAGGAACCTAAAATTTGAGAATTTCCCATCAACCTCTGGTAATGTATGCTGTCATTCTGTGTGAGTATGAAATCTGCTTTATTTGATACTATGTTTTTATACACTCATTAGAAAAGTTAGAATACCTCCATCATTTTAGATCTTTAAAAATGTTTCTGGCTTTATTTTTTTATAGGTAATGAATCATAGTATTTCTTTTTAAACTCAGTCTTCGAACATATTTTCTCCTTACAGGGAAGTTTATCTCCTTGACATGTAATATAAGTGATATACTGATATCATCTTTCATTGTGCTTTATATTTATCTCTGTTGCATCATTTGTTCTTAACTCTTATTGGTCTCTGCCAAGAAAGAGAAGCATCAAACTGTGTGGTTATACCTTGACATTATGAAATACTTCTGAGAATTTTAGGGGTTTTTTTTGTTTTTTTTTTGTTTTTTTGGTTTTTTTGAGACAGGGTCTCGCTTTGTAGTTCCGGCTGGCTCTGAGCTCACTATGTAGCCCAGGCAAGCCTTGAACTCAGCAATCCTCCTGTCTCTGCCTCCCGAGTGCTGGGGTTACAGGCGTGAGCCACCACGCCCGGCACAAGAATTTTAGTTTTTTAGGTAGAATTTAAGAGACATTTGAGTACTATATTTTTTTTCCTGTAGTATCTCATTTATTCAGGATAATAAACCCAGAAAGGAAGTATTCTTATCCCCATTTTGTATTCCTTGAAGCTCAGAAAGGCTTAAGTGCCTTGTCAGTGTTCTACACATAACAAATTACAGAACCATAGTTTGAATTTTGTTAGCCATCGTATTATCAGTTGGTTTTACTTGGATTTACTAACCTTGCTTTTCAGTAATACTAGTGGCTTACTTTCTCTTATGGGCTTTAATGTTCCTTAGATTTCTTGTTCACAGGCTGTGGCCTTTTCTAGGGCTCTGTTTGTAAATAATATCCAGCTTTCTTCTTTGGTCTTTAAAAAAGAAAATGGAATTGGCCTATGTCATGTGTTCTCTGGCAAAGAGGACTCACACACAAGTGTGTCCCCCTGCAAATTCCCAAAGTAACCTCCATGACATTGCTTCTGTTGATGTAGCCTGGTGCTCATAAGCCCCTGGTGCTTCTGAGAAATTAACTGCTCACTGACAAAACATATTCTTTTTTTTTTTTTTTTGAGACAGTGTCTCACTTTGTAGTTCAGGCTGGCCCTGATCTCGCTTTGTAGCCCACGCAAGCCTGGAACTCAGCAATCCTCCTGTCTCTGCCTCCCGAGTGCTGGGATTACAGGCGTGAGCCACCACGCCCGGCACTGTGGTATGTGGTATTGATGGCTGGTGGGCGTGAGTCTCCACACCCAGTATTGTATGTGGTTTCCGGGGATTGAACTCAGGACCTTGCGCTTGCGAGGCAGGCGCCAGAACCACTGAGCTAATCTTCCGGCCCGACAAAACATATTCTTTTATTTATTTATTTATTTATTTATTTATTTTTGAGACAGGGTCTCGCTTTGTAGTTCAGGCTGGCCCTGAGCTCACTATGTAACCCAGGCAAGCCTTGAACTCAGCAATCCTCCTGCCTCTGCCTCCTGAGTGCTGGGATGGCTGGCGTGAGCCACCACTCCCAGCATTGTGGTATGTGGTACTGATTGCTCATGGTGTTGTTGTATGTGGTTACCAGGGATCAAACGAGGGATCTTGCGCTTGCTAGGCAGGTGCCGGAACCACTGAGCTAAATCTCCGGTTCTGACAAAACTTATTCTTGAGCCCCATCCAGACTCACAGAATCAGAAATTCTGTGGACAAATTCCAAGAATCTTCACTCTTAACAGACCCCTTCAGGTGACTCTAAAGTAGACTTGAATTTGGGAACTATGGCCCAAGTTTGGCACAGGAAACCTCCTCTGTCAGACAAATCCTAGAATGACCTATCTATGAGTTAGGTCCTTGATTCCCTGAGTATGTGTGGAACCTGTGACTCTCATTTAAGGAATACAAAATGGCATTAATACACATTCAAGTGCTATAAAACATGACATAAGACTCACATTATAGTCTCTGTCCTGCAGCACTAAAGAGGGAGAGTCTCTTGAGGGCCCCAAGAAGTAAGCTGTCATGTTGTAAAAGCCTGTGAAAGAGCCTCATGCCAGGAAGTATGTATGACCTTTAGAAACTAAAAGCAGGCCCAAGGTGACAGCCACAAGAAAACAGGCATCTCAGTCCTTCAGCCACAGGAACCCAATTCTATGTCTGAAGAAGACTCTAAGCTACATAAAAGAACATAGACCCAATGGAAAGGACTATCACCTTATGACAGAGCAGAGCACCTAGCAAACCCATGTCGGGACTCCTGATCTGCAGAAACAATGAAATAATAATTGTACTTGTCTTAAACTGCTAAATGTGTTGCAATTTGATATATGGCAACAGAAAATCAGAACACCTCCTGCTATTGTTTGAATCTGGAATGATTCCCAAAGGTCCATATGGTAAAGGCTTGGGCCTCAGTTCAACATTATTGGAAGGTAGTAAAGACATTTCAGAGATAGAAGCATGACTTTGAAGGGCATTTTGGGTGCTGGTCCTTTCCTTTGTCTCTTCTGCTTCCCACCCCCATTAAGAAAGCAACCCGCCCCACCATACCTTCCTACCATGATATACCACCTCACCACAGAGTCAAAAACAATGGGGCTAACCATCCGTGGACTAAATCCTCCAAAAGTGGAGCCAAAATAACGTTTTCTTTTTTAAAGTTGATAATTTCAGGTATTTTGTTATAGTAATAGAAAGCTGACTAACATAACTCCATTAAAATTTTAACATTAAATTCTTCCATAGCATTATTTACAGATGTGGAGGGGATAGGATGCAAGTAATTATCAATTTGTTTACTTTTAAGTCTCTCTCTCTCTCTCTCTCTCTCTCTCTCTCTCTCTCTCTCTCTCTCTCTCTCTCTCTCTCTCACCACTCATGGGGTACTGGGGATCAAACTCAGGCCCTTGTGCTTCCAAGATAAAGACAGTACCACTTGAGCTAAATTTCCAGCATTTAAACGTATCTCTAAAAATGTTCACTACATTACTTTGTATCCATTATAAAAATAAAAGACTAATGATATCAAGAGTTGGCAAGAATGTAGAGCAATTGAAATTCTGATATTGGAAATGGAAAATAGTACAATCACTTTGGATAACTAGTATTTCTTTTGAAGTTATCATATACCTACCACACACCCTAGCAGTTGCATTCCTATTTATCCAAATGAAAACCACTTTTCACTCAAAAACTTATAAGCAAATGTTAATAATAGCATTATTCATGTAATCCAAATCTGTAAAATGTCCCGTGTTGACAGTTGACTGGATGAACAAAATGTGGAACATTCATAATACTAGGACACTACTTGGGAATCAGCTACTGATACACACAGCACAAATGAATATCAAAATTATTATACATGGGGCCGGAGGGTTAGCTCAGTGGTCCTGGTGCCTGCCTCGCAAGCGCAAGGCCCTGAGTTCGATCCCCGGTAACCACATACAATGCTGGGCGTGGTGACTCACGCCCACCAACAGTCAACACCACATACCACAGTGCTGGGCATGGTGGCTCACACCCGTAATCCCAGCACTCCGGAGGCAGAGACAGAAGGATTGCTGAGTTCGAAGCATGCCCAGGCTACATAATGAGCTCAGAGCCAACCTGAACTACAAAGCGAGACTGTCTCAAAACAAAACAAAAAAAAAATCATTATACAAACTTTAGAAACCACATACAAAACAGTATATGTTATATGGCCCATTTATACAAAGTGCAAACTAATCTCTCAGTACAGAAAGCAGAGCAGCAATTGTCAGGGGCCAGGACATAGAAGGATGGAGGATAAAGGGCATATGGAATCCTTTGGGAATAATGTAAATGTTCCGTATCTCAACAGTGGTGTTTCACAAATATATACTTTTTCTAAAACTCATGCCATTATACATTTTAAATCGATATGGTTTAACACTACCTAAGTTATTCCTCAGTAAAACTTAAAAAATAGATAACACATCCACATACCACACAATTCAAAAAGACACAAAAGATGCAAAATAAGTCTCCCTGATCCCAGAGACAATCACAGTTACCAGTTTCCTGAATATATAGGTCTAGAGATATTTTTACTTGATATAAATTGTTGGTCTTTGTAATCAGTACATTAAAAAGAAACTTTCCCTCAGCTAGTCTACACTTGAGGGGCAATAGATATTTCAAAATTTTTTATGAACAGCAATGAGCACAAAATTGCTGAGGTAACAACTACATGTATTTTTTTAAATCTTTTAAAATATTGCTACATTATCCTCCAAGGGAGTTATAGCAATGTGTGTTTCCACCAGCAACGAGCGTCTATTTTTCCATACCATTGCTGACGCACTACATAATAAAACTGCTCAAAAAGTATATATGACAATAATTTTATTTTATGTTCTCATTATGAGACTGAACAACTTTTCACTTTAAAACATTTTTTCAGTATTGAGGATTGAAATCAGAGCCTTCACACTGAGCCTACAGCCTAAGCCTTTTTAAACTTTTAATTTTCAGACATATATACAGACTCTGGGATTGGGCAGGCTTATTTTGCATCTTTTGTGCCTTTTGAATTGTGTGGTATGTGAATGTGTTATCTATTTTTTAAGTTTTACTGAGGAATAACTTATGTGGCATTAAACCATATCAAATTAAAATGTATAAATTTTTATTTATTATTTATTAAAATGTCTAATTTTTATTTTATTTTTATTTTTGCTAACTCACTAAATTACCCAGGCAGGACTCAAACTCATGCCCCTCCTGCCTCCTAGAGCAGTAGAATTATAAGCATGTGCCATTATGTGTGCTAACTTTTCACATTTTTTTTTCTGGAGACAGGATCTCACTTTGTAGTTCAGGCTGGCCCTGAGTTCACTATGTAGCCCAGGCAAGCCTGGAACTCAGCAATCCTCCTGTCTTTACCTCCCTACCTCCCGAGTGCTGGGATTACAGGCGTGAACCACCACGCCTGGCACTGTGGTATGTGGTATTAATGGCTGGTGGGCGTGAGTCTCCACGCCCAGCATTATATGTGGTTACCGGGGATCGAACTCAGGACCTTGCACTTGCGAGGCAGGTGCCAGAACCACTGAGCTAACTCTCCGGCCCAACTTTTCACATTTTAAAAGTCTTTTATGGGCTGGAGGGTTAGCTCAGTGGTTCAAGTCTTTTATATCTCCAGTTGCTTCAATAGTTCTTTTAATGAGCTATTCACGTCTGCTATTTTCAATAGGATTGTTTTATAATGGTTCTTTATGATCTTTACTCAGATTTCTAGGAAACCAAGCAAAGCTTGTATGCCAGTGCTTTGAGACTGCAAACCCTGGAGAGCAAGACAGAAAAATGGGAGTGAAGCCACATGGGAGGGGAAGCAAACACAAGGTGGCATATTTACAAGCTGATCTCAGTTCCTTGAGCGAACAGCTCAGTTAAGTGAACACGGAGGATGAGAGTCGGTGGTGGAGGCGTCGAGAACAATTCACCCCTGAACATGCTCAGTTGGTACACTGAGTATTTCAGGCTGAAAACACCGGAGGAGCTGTAGTTAGAGAGCGCTAACCGGCCTTTTCATGCTGGAAAAGCCCTCGAGGGAGGTCCCTGCACTATACCCGGGAAAGAGAATGGTCCTTATCACCACAAACTGGGGCTTGGTTCCTTCGATGGACCTGAATAATTAAATCACTAAAATAACCCTGATTGTCCCCTAGCTTTCCACCTCCCCATGTCTTCTAGTGACCGGCCTTCAACTCACTTATTCCAGATCTCTTAGTCCTATAATTTCCTCATAAATCTATTATTCTTTATCTACAAGATGGAAGAGTTTTCTGTTTGGGCCATTTCTTTAGCTTTTCGCTCCCCTGTGAAAGCCTCCGTGCATAGGCAATAGTAATAACACTTGTCTGCACTTGTCCTGTTGATCTGCTTATGACTGTTATTTCTAAACCCAGTTGAAGATCCTACCTAAGAATTTAGATGGGTGTGCTGGGCGTGGTGGCTCACACCTGTAACCCCAGCACTTGGGAGGCAGAGGCAGGAGGATTGCTGAGTTCCAGGCTTGCCTGAGCTACATAGTGCGCTCACAGCCAGTCTGAACTATAAAAGTGGGACCCTGTTTTAAAAAAAAAAGAGAGAGAGAGGGGTAAAAATGCTGTTAGTCTTTCCTACCGTGAGAATGGGGAAGAAAGGCTGCCATGAGCAATCTGTTATCAACATGTGCCGCATAAGGCATTAACTTCCCTGTACTTCTGGGTTGCATCATCCAGTCAAGCTAGAGAGGGAGGCAGGCCTCATGTCCAGGGGCATTGTGCTTCATCTGAGTCTAAAAAGGAAGAGCATCACAACTCCAGATCTGGCCACCACTGCGCTCACGGCCTTCGCCCAGCCTGCATTCTGGTGGAGGACAAGATAGGCAGTGTTGTCAGGGACAAGGCAAAGGAAGTAGTGGCCAGAGCAGGCCAGGGGCAGCCACTGAGGTCCTGGGGGATTCAGCAGAGACAAGCAGTTATGAAAGTAATAGGAGATACAGACACAGATATAACAGTGCATGGTTAATATTTTATATTTATTATACAATATACATTTACACATTATATAATATTTTATGTTACCCTTCTCAAGTTGGATTTAATCATGTGATGATATTTCATTTCATTAAACATGTTTAATCATGTGATGTTTCCTTTTGCCGTTCAGAAATGTTTGATTTTTATGTGACTGCATAGCAGTACTTTTCTTCATGGCTTCAGCCTTTTTTTTCTCTGAGATCATGAAACAAACACTCCCATGTTTTCTTCTCATGCTCTTGGGGTTTCATTTTTCAAGTTTTATAAATACCTCTGATATGTGTAGATTTTATTTTGGTGTAAAGACATACAGTATGGATCCAATTTCATTTTATTTTCCAAATGGCCACAAAGTTTCCCCTAAAAGATCATCTTTATCACGTATTAAATTTAGTTATTTTTGAAGACTTCTTATCCGGCCTTCACCTATAGGGTCTGAGATTTACTAGACATGAGAAATGATTTGGGAGGTGAGTCATGCAGCTAACGCTGTGCTTTGTCCCTCATGGAGCGCACTACTGTGTACTCTGTTGTGAGGAAGAGTGGCCCAGTAACAGACAGATAAAACATTAGTAATAATGCGCTTTGTAACACTATGTCCAAAGTTTCATCTCAATTTCACCAAGATGTTGCTAGTTATGGAGACATCGCACATTTGACATATTATGGTTTGAATTGCACTTTCCTTCCCTGGAGAGTGTTATAAAACATAATTCATTTTTAGATGTGCTGTTTTTACTTGGCATGGTCTTTGGGATCTCCTCAAAGGTATTTAAAGTGAAAAAAAATCTAGTGATACAGGGTGAATGAGAAAGTGAAAAAAAATCTAGTGATACAGGGTGAATGAGAAAGTGAAAAAAAATCTAGTGATACAGGGTGAATGAGAAAGTGAAAAAAATCTAGTGATACAGGGTGAATGAGAAAGTGAAAAAAAATCTTTAAAAGAAATTAGGCTCTTAAAAAAAAAAAAAAAACTTTGCTCTATACAATCGATCTCTTCCTTAATGGTTGTATACCCACCCAACCACCCTCTCCACCGACAAATGTAGCTTTTACCTCTCTGGGGCATAACCCAAATAAAATGTAATGATGTTTAACTGATTACGGGCCATTCCTCCTAACTACATGTGTATTTCTTAGGGACACAGTCTGAAGGACTCAGTAACTAAGGTCAATTCCAAGATTTAGGCTAGAACATGAAACAGTAGTTTCTTAAAAGAAATTTCTGGAATTAGTGATATAAAGAACAAGATAATAAATCAACTCAAATAATCTCCCCTGAAAGCCTTTTTTCACACCATCATTTCTCCTTCCAACCTCCCCCTGAGTTCTGGGGTCCTGCTGTTCTCCTCTTATTCATGTGTGTTTGTGTGTGTGTGTTTCTTATGAACATGTGAATTTGGTTTATCATGTGAGTAGACAATTTTGCCCAGTTTGCCTTCCCCAGATGCGTATTAGATGTTTACCTTAGCATACCATACATTCTCAACACACGTGGGGCGTCGAAGCACACCCCAGGCAAACTGTTGTACAGTTTCATCTGCCTGCAGCCTCTTCAATCCTTTCCCTAGAGCATAGGCTCATCTTACTCATGACGTTCTTCATCGTTGCAAAATTTAGAAGCTGACTCTGAATCCTTAGACATTGTTTACCAGTGTTCCATGAGTCTTTTCTCCTCCAGACAGATGGTCTTAAGTGTACTCTGACCTCCACAGTTCCCAGCAAGTTGCAGAGAACTTCGTAGATATTCAGTGACCACGGTCCCGGCGGAGAGGCTAAGGAAGACAATACACCACCCCTAGGGGATCTAAGTGGGTCCAGCAACATCACCCCTTGGCCTTAGCATGGTGTGGCTTCTCCATTCAGGAAGGGTTGAGAGGTTGTGCGGCAGGAAGAACTCCGTTTGTATATATGCCTCCCACACAGAGTCCTGCTGGAAATAAACATAACTTTCTCTGTGTGTCTCCTCAGCAGGAGGGGTATATGACATGGATACAAACTGGCTGCTCTGCAAGAACTTTGCTAAAGGACACCATATATTTACTCAGCAAATATTTACTGAGCAAAATGGGAGGAGGAAGGACATTCCAGGAAGAAGGAACAGTTTGAATATAGCTAGAAAGGAAAGAAAACCAGAGATCTGTGTGGAGTGCGGTGAACAGTAAAATTCAGGAGATAAAACCTGAGAAGTAGGAGAGAATCAAGTAGAGCTTTGAGTGCCTGGTGAAGGAGTCTGAATTAATTTCAGTGGGGAGAGAGAATAAAATGTTGAGCAAATGATAACAAAATCAAAAGAGCTCATTAGGAAAATGCATTTGCCAACAGTGTTTATATTAAACAAAAATGAGGATAATCATATAAAGAAGCCATAATACATGAGTACTTACTATGCACCCAATAACATGAAGCTGTCTATATACAATGTCTCAATACATAAATGTAATATGTAATGCATTTAAAACACAGCACCTTTGGGCGGGAAACTTAGCTCAGTGGTTCCAGTGCTTGCCTAGCAAGCACAAGGACCTTGGTTCAATCCCCGGTAAACCAGGTACAACAATACTGGGTGTGGTAACTCATGGCCACCGGCAATCAGTACCACATACCACAGTGCCAGGTGTGGTGGCTCACGCCTGTAATCCCAGCACTCGGGAGGCAGAGGCAGGAGGATTGCTGAGTTCCAGGCTTGCCTGGGCTACATAGTGAGCTCATGGCCAGCCAGAACTACAAAGTGAGACCCTGTCTCAAAAACAAAACAAAACAAAACATGGCCTGAGGGTTAGCTCAGTGGTTCCGGCACCTGCCTCTCAAGCGCAAGGTCCTGAGTTCGATCCCCGGTGACCACATATAATGCTGGGTGTGGAGACATGCCCACCAACAATCAACGCCGCATACCACAATGCCGGACGTGGTGGCTCACGCCTGTCATCCCAGCACTCGGGAGGCAGAGACAGGAGGATTGCTGAGTTCGCGGCGGCTTGCCTGGGCACCATAGTGAGCTCAGGGCCAGCCTGAACTACAAAGCAAGACCCTGTCTCAAAAAGCAAAAAACAAAACAAAACAAAACAAAAACCAGCACCTGGCCCATAGTATGTTGCCATTTTTGCAATAACCCTGTAAATTGAATATTATTGCCGTAGTTTTACAGATAATGTCAGAAGTTTAAAGAGGGTAAGTATATTGTGTCTAAGGTCAAAAGGCCACAAGGAGCAGAGCCAAGAGTTAATCTTAGGTTGGTCTCGTTCCAAAGCTGACTCTTGAGGAAGAAGTGTCAGGGAGCTATTAGGAAGTTATTAGCAAGTGATGAGAAGTGGCAGTGAATCAGGCAACAGACAGGAAGGAAGGATAAGAAAAAATGGCCACAACTAAACGGTGGCTGCAAAGTAGACATACAATGGTAATTGGCAAAATTTTGAAGATCCAAATTTCCGAGCATGGATGACCAACATAGCAGAAGAACCATACTAAAACTCAGGAACAGGAAGCAAGGTACATTAAAAAGAGTTCTGTGGGGCCGGAGATTTAGCTCAGTGGTTCCAGCACCTGCCTCGCAAGCGCAAGGCCCTGAGTTTGATCCCGGTAACCACATAGAATGCTGGGCGTAGTGACTCACGCCCACCAACAATCAATACCACATACCACAGTGTTGGGCGTGGTGGCTCACGCCTGTCATCCCAGCACTTGGGGGGCAGAGGCAGGAGGATTGCTGAGTTCCAGGCTTGCCTGGGCTCCATAGTGAGGTCAGGGCCAGCCTGAACTACAAAGCGAGACCCTGTCTCAAAAAAAGAAAGCGTTCTGTGTAAGCCAGGCGTGATGGTGCACACCTGTCATCCTGGCTACACTAACGCTAAAGCAGGAGCACAAACTGGGGCAGCCTAAGCAATTTACCAAGAACCAGTTTCAAAATAAAAACACCTGGGAATGTAACTCAGTTTTAGAGAACTTGTCTAGCATGTGCAAGACCCTGGATTCAATCCCCAGTGGCATAACCAAGAAGAGATAATCAGCAAGTATTTGGAAAATCCATTTTATTCTTTATACTCTTACTCATTTATAATTCCTAATTTTTCAATTTTTATTGTAGTGAAATATATGCAACATAAAATTTACCATTTTAGGGGTTTTCTTTTATTTTTTAATTAGCAAGAAAGTTGACACTTCGTTTCTCCTCCAATGTGTAAAATTCCTTAGGAATATCAGTTCATCTTAACAAGTAAAAATCTAAACAAACAGAAAAATCAACAATTCTTCTTGGATTCATCAGATAAATGAAGTCACAGAACAAAAGTGCTGCCTCCTCCATATTGGAAAACCACATACACAGAACCACATTTTACGGCAGAAACCTTTCCAGGAACCAAGGTAGAAAAATTGAAACTGTTAAGTGATAACTTGTAATCTATATGTATCTTTATACTTAAAATGAATTTCTTGCATACAACGTAGAATTGGTTCTTCTTGATTTATTCAGATAATCCGTATTTGACATTTAAAGTGATTACTGATATATCTACTATCTACCATAGTTGTACTTTTTACTCATTACCTTTGCTTTTTTGTTTTGTTTTTGTTTTTCTGCCATACCAGAGATGGAACCCACAACTTGGCCTTGCAAGGCGGCAGGCATTGGCGCCATTAAGCTAAATCCCTGGCTGTTTCTGTTTTTGTCTTCCATTCTTTTTATACTTTTGTGGCATTAATTGATCATTTCCTGTGATTGAATTTTCTTTTCTGTGAGCATATCAACGACACCATTTTTAAAATTTTTTCTTTATTTTTTCAGTGTAGCCTAGCCTAAGAGATATAAAATCCAGAGGGTCCAAGTCAGGAGTGAAGGTGGGCTTGGAAGGGAAAGGTAGTTCGTAGTCTTTGGACTTTTAGCTAAAAGTCCAGGAGCTGCATTCGACTGTCACAGAGACTATGTGAGAAAAATTTCCTCATTCTTCTGGAGGAAACATAACCAATTTGAAAGATAAAATCCAGAGCATTCTGTTCTTAACAAGGGATCCCTTCAGGGAATCTATTTTCCCAGAGCTTTATCTAACAGAGTTATAACAAGGCCTAACCAACCGGAAAAAAGGAATAGCCAATTCTTGCTCTCTCTAGCTGTCCTGTCTCATATAAGGGGTGTGTGTGTGTGTGTGTGTGTGTGTAACTGAGAAGTACCGTGAGGCTCACAGTTCAAGATTTAAAAACAGTAAAACCTTGGTTTGTGAGCATAATTCATTCCAAAAACATGTTTGTAATCCAAAGAACTTACATATCAAGGCAAATTTCCTCATAAGATATAAGGGAAATGCAGGTGATTTGTTCCACAACCCAGAAAATACTCATGAAAATTATTACAATGCTATAATACAAAATAATAAAGAAAATACAAAGAAAAATAAATTAATCTGCACTTACCTTTGTGGCTGGTGTGAGGGAGGCAAGAGGGAGGAGGGTTATTCGGTAGATGACTTTCACTATTACTAATGGAGTTGTTATCTTTTGGTTCAGTGGAATGCAAGTTCAACCAAGAACCTATCCAGTGACACTTTTTTCCTCCTTTTCAGGACTCACAGAAATGCGATGCTGCATTGTCATTAAACATGCTTATCACTTGCACTGCTACAGCCTTATTCAAGTGGTGCTTTCCTACAAAACTTTGCACTGTTTTCCACATTTTCCACATTTCCCTAATCTCATTGGAAGTGAGGATTTCTTCTCCCTTTTTCTTCTCCACTGCAGAGGAGATCTCTAATTTCTTGCTCTTGAGAAACAACCACCTACAATCTTACAGAGAGAGAGAGAGAAGGGAAGGGAAGGGAAGGGAAGGG
>PVIC010052423.1:0-12173 GCA_004025085.1 Thryonomys swinderianus | reverse complement strand
CTCGCTTTGTAGTTCAGGCTGGCCCTGAGCTCACTATGTAGCCCAGGCAAGCCTCGAACTCAGCAATCCTCCTGCCTCTGCCTCCAAAGTGCTGGATTACAGGCATGAGTCACCATGCCCAGTATTATTGCATGTGGTTACTAGGGATCTAACCAGGGACCTTGCACTTGCTAGGCAGGCGCTGGAACCACTGAGCTAAATTTCCAGCTCCTATCGAAACATTTTATGCTTAAAATGAAAATAAAAGATGTTTAAAAAGTTTTGGCAAATTATTTGTAAGCCACAAAACAATCGGGATGTTTCTTATTCATTAGTAACATGATTTTGTATAGTTTCAACTTGTACTATAGTCCACATGGTGTTCTACTACTGTACTAAGCAATCTGAGATGGCTACTATGTGACTTATGAGCAGGTAGCATATATAATAGGCACACAGTGGACAAAGGGAAGATTTCTGCCCTTGTCAGGATAGAGTGAGAGAGTGCAAAGTTTATTCATGTACTGATAAACTATAAACTATTTATTCATGCCATTTAGAATGGTGCACTGTTGGGAACAACCCTGTTTCAGAGAAATAATTAGAAGGTCAAAACTGACCAGGCCTTCCTGCAGACAGACTTTGGACTTAACTATTTGCAGAAGAATCCTGTTAGGGAGGAATGAGTGGAACAGCCTTCCTGGCTGCCTTGACTTTGCACTCAGCTCCCCTTGACCTTGGAGAACAGCAAGGACTGTGGTCTGCCGCATGCTGTGATGCTTCAAGGTGGGACTGCTCCATTGCTGGCGTTTACTCTGCCTTCTGAGTTTGTTAACATTTTTGTTATTGGAGAGCTGCTGAATAAAAGTGTGGAAGGCTGGGGACCTGGGGTCTTTTGCTACCCACAGTAGCATGGATCAGGCCCAGACTTAGCCTCTCTGAACCTCATTTCTGCCTACTTATTATTATTTTGCCATGCACCGTTGACTCACAGGAGACTAGAATCTAATGAAAGCTTCTAGTTACATTCCCTTCCCCTGGTTACTACAGTGCACTATTTAAAACATTAGCTTTTTTAATTTTTGGAATTTTTCATTTAATATTGTCAGCTGCTGTTGATCACAACTGAAAGCACAGAAAGCAAAACCACCAATGAGGGAAGACTACTGTATGATATTTAGAATCACCTTGTCAAACACCACACATATAATTTTGAATAGGATTATTTTGAATCTTTAATTTAGAGAGGACTGAAATTCTTAAAATATTCACTTCCCCAGGCGATGAGCACAGCATACCTCTGTTAAAGTTATCGTCAGTATCTATGTTACTTTGCAAGGACTCCCACAGCGGAGGTTTATACACTGAGTACTTTAAACAACAGAAATGTATTATCTTAACATTTCTGGAGGCTACAAGATCAAAGCGTCTAAGGGGATGATTTCTTCTGACAGCCAAGAAAGAATCTAACTTCTGCCTTCTGGCAGCAAAACTCCTCTCTTCACATGATTCTCTCCCTGTGTTTATGCCTGCCTGTATCCACGTTTCCCTTTTTCATAAAGACTTTAGTCATAGTGGATTATCCTACTAGAATTTTACCCAATTTTAAAGCCATATCCAGGCTTTGAGGTGTTTTTCACAGCAGTAGCACACTTCTCAGAACCACAAACTTTGTTGAGGTATGGTACATAACACAGTACCTCAGCTGGAGACTTAAACAGCACAGACTTATTGTGTTCTGGTTTCAGAGGCTGACAGTCTAAAGTCAAGGTCATGGCAGGATTCCTTTCTTCTGAATGTTGTAAAGGGAGGAGTGGTTCCAGATTTTTGTCTCACAGGCAGCTGTCTTCTCCCTGTCTCATCACAGTTTTCCTGCATGTGTGTCTGTCTTTGTATCCAAATGTCCTTTTTTTTTTTTATAAGTCTCTTAAGGTATAACCGAAGTACACCGGCAATGACCCTTTTTCCAAATCGGATTGCATTCTGGGGTACTATGAAATTAGAATTTCAACACATATATTGTGGGTACTGGGGTGACATAATTCAAACTGTAACAGTACTATCTGTTGTGTGCAATATTGTGTCTCCCCACCTCCCCGTACTAGGAATCAAACTCAAGACCTTGGGCTGGGGATTTAGCCCAAGTGGTACTGCGCCTACCTTAGAAGCACAAAGGCCTGATTTTGATCCCTGGCACTAAAAAAAGAAAATTCAACATGCCAAACTCAGGACCTTGTACTCTCCAGGCAAGCGCAGTACCACTGAGCTAAATACCCAGCCCTGAATAAAATTCTAAGATTCTTTCTACATAAGTCTTTGTTGTACTTATTCCATGGTCATTGCATCAATTTTCAGTTTATTGCATCCCCCCTCTGACTGCATCTTTCACCATATGTTCTGTGGTAAGCGATGGGATTCTACTAAGTACTTCTGTTTTCCAGTGGGCAAGACGCTAGCTAGCTCTAGAGAGTGGCCGAGGGCCACTGCGTGGAGAGGCCTCTTTCCTTTCCAGCGCCCACAGGGGGAGTCCGTGATGTGTGAGGCCATGGGGGAAGCTCTGCTGCAGTCACTGTATCAGAACTCAGGTTCCTTCAGCACCATCTTAAAGACTCTGGCGATGGTCTGGGGTGAGGTCAAGAGAAACAGGAGATTCAACCAACAGCCAGCATCATACTCAATGGGCAAAAACTGAAACCCTTTACACTAAGATCAGGAACAAGACAAGGATGTCCGTTGTCTCCACTCTTGTTCAATATAGTGCTGGAAATATTAGCCATAGCAATCAGGCAGGACAAAGACATAAAGGGAATAAAGATAGGTAAGGAAGAAGTTAAACTGTCACTATTTGCTGATGATATGATACTCTATCTAGAGGATCCTAAAAATTCAACCAAAAGACTACTAGACTTAACTACCAGATTTGGTAGTGTTGCTGGATACAAGGTTAATGCTCAACAGCCTTTGTCTACACAAACAAACAGACTCACTGAAAGAGAAATTGGGGAGTCAATCTCTTTCACAACAGCACCCAGAAAAATGAAATACCTAGGAATCAACCTAACAAAGGAAGTGAAAGACCTCTACTCTGAAAACTATAGGACTCTGAAAACTGAGATAGAAAAGGAAACCAGAAAGTGGAAAGATATCCCTTGTTCCAGGGTCGGGAGAACCAACATCATCAAAATGGTTATACTTCCACAGTTACTATACAGATTCAATGCAATTCCGATTGAAACTCCAATGGTATACTTCACAGAGCTAGAGAAAATAATACAAAAATTCATCTGGAACCACAAGAAACCTAGAATAGCAAAAGCAATTCTAAGCAACCACGACACGGCAGGGGGTATTACAATCCCCAATTTAAAACTCTATGATAAAGCCACTGTGATAAAAACTGCATGGTACTGGCAAAGTAACAGACCCAAGGACCAGTGGAATAGATTAGAAGATGCAGAAACAACCCCGGGTACTCTAAACCACCTTATCTTTGACAAAGGAGGCAAACATCCCCAGTGGAAGAAAGACAGCCTCTTTAACAAACGGTGCTGGAAAAATTGGGCTTCAACTTGCCAAAAGCTAAAGCTAGACCTATCTCTTTCACCATGCACAAAACTAAACTCACAATGGATATGAGACTTAAACATTAAAACAGAAACAATAAGCCTGCTGGAAAACAGATTAGGTAAAACTCTTGGAGACATTGGCTTAGGCAGAGACTTTATGAATAAAACCTCCCTAGCACAAGAACTAGCAGAAAGAATCAACAAATGGGATCTCATTCTACTGAAAAGCTTTTGCACAGCAAAAGAAGTCACTGACACTGCCAAAAGACCACCAACAACATGGGAAAAAAATCTTTACTAGCTGTTTATCAGACAAAGGGCTACTATCTACAATATATAAAGAACTCAAACAGATCAGCCTCCCCAAGTTTAAAGACCCAATTCAAAAATGGGCATCTGAAATGAACAGACACTTCTCAGAGGCAGAAGTTAAAGCAGCTAAGAAACATATGAAGAAATGTTCAACATCACTGGTCATTCGAGAGATGCAAATGAAAACAACACTGAGATTTCATCTCACTCTACAAAGAATGGCCACTATTACAAAATCAACCAACAATAAATGCTGGTGAGGCTGTGGGGAGAAAGGAACCCTTCTCCACTGTTGGTGGGATTGCAGACTTGTGCCATCATTGTGGAGATCTGTGTGGAGATTTCTCAGAAAACTAGGACTAGGGATCCCATTTGACCCTGCTATCCCCCTGCTAGGAATATACCCAAAAGAATTTAGAAAATCACAGTGGAAAGACAGATGTACACCCTTGTTCATAGCAGCTCAGTTCGTGATAGCTCAATCTTGGAAACAACCCAGATGTCCATCAACTGGAGACTGGATAAAGAAGATGTGTTTTTTTTTATATAAAATGGAGTGCTATTCTGCCATAAAGAATGACAAGACTGATTCATTTATGTGCAAATGGATGCACCTGGAGGACACACTAAGGAGTGAAATCAATAGAGCACAGATAGGCAAATACTGTATCTTCTCACTGATATGAGCACCGGTAGATGCAAATGAGCTCTAGTAGTATGACAATCTTTTCAGAATGGGAAATTTCCAAAGGAAATTTGGTGTGGGGATGTAATGAGGGGAAGGAATAAATATGATTCTGAAAGAAAATAAAAGAGCATGTATATAGGGGCTGGGGAGGTGTGGGTGGGGATGTGGGTAAAGATGAGAATTGACTATGTCATATATTGGTACAAATTCCCCAACGTTATGTGTGTGAGATGTATGCAAACTGTACCAATAAAGAATGCAATTAAAAAAAAGAGAGAGAGAAAAACAGGAGATTCAAAGCCTTGCCCCCGGCGCCAGCATGGCCAGCATCAGAATGCTTCCCAGCAGCATACCTTCTCAAAGCCCTCGCCCCGAGTCACCGGTCAGACTTCCTCTGCAAGCCCCAGCCTGTGAAGGCTGCACACTGAGCTGCTGCTCCCTTTGCAAGCCCTCTACAGTCCCGCGTACGGGTAACTGCCGAGCCTGCTGGGAATCGGACAGCACCGGAGCGGGGGGGGGGGGGGCGGTGAGGAGGAAGAAAACACAAGACAGACAAAGATGGGGTCGGGAGGACCTCAGAAAATTCTGAAAGTCCCAAGTTTATTTTTCAGTCCCTTTTTATAATGTTTCAGCTATAGTGCTTACATGTACAGAATTAGGCGATGTGGTTATACATGACATGATTTGGGGGCACAAGTTAAAGATCAGGAAACAGTTTGATTTATATCTAAATCTCAAAATCAGGAGCTTAAGAGAACAATACACAATTGTTTTTGACTCATGTGTCTGCTGTCCACAAATGTCATCCAGAGAGGGCTCTTTGCTCCATGATTCCTTTCAGGTTGTTTCTTATGTTTAACTATCAACTAAATTCCTAAAGTTTAAAGGCTTGTGTTTCTAATACATTGATTGAATGGGGAATAAACAGAGCGAGACGGTAAAGGCCCAGCGCAGGAATAGGGGAATTTTCCCGGGGCCAGAGCATGTTTTCTGGCGACAACCCAGGGCAGCTCCTTGTTAGAGCAGGTCCTCTGCTCTATTCGGGGCAGCACCATAAAGTGCAGACCCCTGACTCAGGAGTTTTCCCCAAATCCCCCCGGCATAAATGCCCGGTCCAACTACTCCATGCTGAACCGCTTCCCGCAGGTAACCTGCTACCTGGAGGGTTCCGAGTCCGCGGGAGCACTCAGGCTACGGCTGCGATCACTTGCTCCCAACCTGCACTGTGGAAGGCGGCCCTGTGCCCTCTGGAGGCTGGCAGCCAGCTCCAACCTGACTAACCAGCCTGTCTCTCTGCTCTCCAGTAGACCCAACTTCACCTCCCGCCGTGAAGGAGTTTGCACTCCTGCCACGTGTTCCCTCCTTTAGTTAGTCTGCTCCAGGCCTGGGAGAGCATGGGGATTTTTCTCATATATTACAATTATTCTGTATCATAGCTGAGTAATCATTTGTATTAAGCTTATCTTGTTAAACATACCATGAAGTGTTTATCTCCTCCTTAGAATTTCAGTGATTTCTGATATTATTATTATTGTTGTCTATTACTGGACTATTTTGCAGATACATAGTTTTGCAAATTTTATGTGAATTTATATATTTATATGAATATATATACAGGTAAACTTATGTCATATAATTCGGTACCCATACTCTTTTTGCAATTCTAAAGATGGAACCCTGGGCTTCCCCAGTGCTAGACAGATTTTTTTTTTTTGAGACAGGGTCTTGCTTTGTAGTTCAGGCTGGCTCTGAGCTCACTATGGAGCCCAGGCAAGCCTCGAACTCAGCAATCCTCCTGCCTCTGCCTCCCGAGTGCTGGGGTTACAGGTGTGAGCCACCACGCCCTGCTGTTTGTTGTTTTATAAATCTTTATTTTTTAAAAAAAATTTGCCTTGTAGACTTAATTCAGATCTATAATAGAATTGTCAAGAACTATTTGCCAATCTCAAAAGGGAAATTTCTAATATTTCACCATTTAGTAAAATATTTTTGTTTTTTTTAACATTTTGTCATGTTGAGAAAGTTCTTCCCCATTCTTTGATACCTGAAAAGATTATGAATGAATCTTAGTTTTATCACTTTTTACTACATGTATAGAGAAAATCACATAATTTCTGTGCCTTAGTTTCTCAATATGTTAGATTACTCTATTTTGTTTATTAATGGTAAATAATCTTTCATCTTGATATAGCACTTATTTTATGCAATGGTGAATTTAGTTTGCTAATACTTTAAGATTTCTCACTTATTGTTAGGAATGAGATTGATCTAGTGTTGCCCTTTACTCATATATAATCTTTCCATTGTCATATTTAGTATGAAACTTTTTCCTACATGACAAAATTCTGAAAATATTTCTTTTTATATGTTTATTAGAGACATTGCATAAAATTGGGATATTTTATCTTTAATGCTTGGTGAGCCTATTGTATTTTCTCTTTGAATTTTTTTTGAGAAAGTTATTTTCATTATTCATTTGTTTATTTTAATGACTATTCACGAGTTTTCTATTTTCTTAAGTCAAGCTTAAGTGATATTTTTCAAATATGTGTTCATTTAAGCTTTCAAATATGTCATAAAATGCATATTTTCTCATTATCTTTTATCACTATATTACACTTATGCAAAATGTAAATGGAGATTAAATATACGTATAAATATGCATAGCCAGTTCTACATTGTATTTCAAAGGATGTATGCATTTTCTTTCCAATTTAGGTCCACCACAATGAATTTTGTTCACTTTATTATATACTCATTCAACAAATACTTTTGTATTTCTTACTATGTACCAAGCAGTATCCTAAGCACATATAATTGTGTGAAGAATTTACCAGGAAGGATTCTTGTCTTGAGAAGGAAGCGAAAAAAGGAAGGAAATGAATCAAATATGTTTTAACTCCGTTTAGGACTTTCGTGAAGGTACTTCTAAGGTAATCCTCTTTTACATACCACAGAGCCTTGAATTTCTATTTTTAAAAATCCATATTTTATATATTCTTCTTAATCAGGAACTTCCAGCAGTACAATGTTTTAGTAACATCAAAATGTGTGCCTATGTGTTTATGCAAAGTGAGAAAAATATTTCTTTGGTTTATTAGTGTTTGTGATACATAATATTTTATCAGGAACTTCTGGCAGTACATTCTTTTAGTAATGTCAAAATGTGTGCCTATGTGTTTATGGAAAGTTAGAAAAATTTTTTCTGTTTTTTATTAGAGCATGTTTGTGATACATAATGTTTTAGATTGGCATATAAGAATTGTGTATATTTATGGGGTACAGAGTGATTATTTGATACATGTGAACAGTGTATAATGTTCAAATATGAGTATTGACCATTTTCAGCTCTTCAGACATTCAAAATCTTAATAGGTAAGTGAGCCACTAGAGGTCCTCTCTATACTTGTACCAAAGGAAGAATTCACTTCTACAACTTCACTGAGAATAGGCATTTACCTTCTACTTGAGTATCTCTGATAATAAGCTCACTACTTTACAATACATTTGGTCTCAGGACCATTCTACTCCTCTAAAATATCCTTGCAATTTAAAAATTAGGGTTAAATTACTAGCATGCTATCAGTTTTTTCAGGGTTTGGATCTGGAAAAGGAGGAAAGAAGTCGTATTTTATACGACCTGGAAAGGGACAGGGTATAAGAGAGCTTCAGAAAATTCAAGGGGTTCCTAGCGAGGTAGCTTTGATAGTTACAGATACATCTGAGTCTGTGTGGGGGCTGGTAGGACCTAAAGGACGTTTTCTGGGTTTTAGGACTTCAGCTGGTTAGTAAGGCTGCCTGTGTGGCTGTGGAAAAATGAAAAGGGGTACAGGGAGAGAAGATGAGGTTGGGGAAGCCTGGGCCTCTATTATACAGGTTACTAAGGGATGTGGATTTCATTCTAAATCTGGTGGAAAGTATTTGTGTGTTTTAAAGAGAGTGACAATTTTACCCCTTCATTTATTTAGTTTGGCTTTTAAATATCACAACTATATCTGGTGAATTCTCTAAGCATTTTCTTGATTTTTGACATTATACTTCACTCCAGCAAAGATACACTACTCATATCCCCCTGAATACACAGGGAGAAGAAGCATATAGCTTTTTATTACACTTGTATGACTACCCATCTACCTATTCCTAGAATTCTTCCTTCTTACCCTTATCCATCTGGCAAAATTCCTCTTTCCTGTCAGATTTGGTTCAGCCTTCCCCTCCTCTGTAAGTCTCCTTTACTTTGTCGTTCCTTTGGTATGATTATATAGAGGATTTTGCTTTCTAAGTGTCTCAGTTTTCCCAGCTGACAATTTTTTGTGAAATCCTCGAGGGTCAGGGCAGTATCTGCTTCTCATCCGAATTCTCAGTATATAGTACTGTGTCTGATTAATTAATTAGGTCACTGACAATTTGTCACCTCTTCTAAAACAAAAAATAGCATGGTGAACAGCCGTTTTCTACAATATATTCCTAGTTTATATCCGATGACAACTTTTTTCCTGTGTACATTTTGCACTGGTTTTACCCTGATGGGCTCATACAGAAATTAACAGCTCTAATTAAGTAGTTTCCTGAAAGGATTACGGAGTTTTTCCTAGACCTGTGTTAGGTGACTACTATTTTTTAAAAATTCCAGCTCTTCTTTATCCGGTCTCCAGTTGATGGGCATCTGGGTTGTTTCCAAGACTGAGCTATCACAAACTGAGCTGCTATGAACGTGGGTGCACATATGTCTTTACAACATGAATCTTTTAATTCCTTTAGGTATAAAGAAGATGTGGGTTTTTTTATAAAATGGAGTATTACTCTGCCATAAAGAATGACAACTTTCATTCATTTTTGTGCAAATGGGTACACCTTGAGTACACACTAACAAGTGAAATAAATAGATCACACATATGTAAATGCCATATATTTTCTCTGGTTTGAGAACCTGTAGATATAAAGGAGTTCTAGAATGTATGATAGAGTTTGTAAAATAGGAAATATTCCAAGTGAATGTGATGGGGGAACGTAATGAGGGGAAAGAATATCATTTGGAAAGAAAAAGAAATAGCATGTATATAAGGGGTGAGGGGTTGTGGGTGGGTGGGGATATGGGTAAAAATAAGAATTAACTTGTGTCATACACTGGTACAAATACCCCCACGTTGAGTGTGATTGTGAGCTGTATATAAAATGTACCAAAATAATTCAATAAAAAATTCCAGCTCAAAATTTCCAGTGGCCTTCATCAAGAAATTAAATAGTAACAAATGCTGACAAGGCTCTGAGGAAGAAGGAACCTTTCCACACTGCTGATTGGAATATAAACCAGCATGACCACTGTGGAAATCAGTATGGAGAATCCTCAAAAGATGTAAAACTAGGAATTTCATTTGACCCCGCTGTTTGTCTTCTAGCTATTTCCCAAAAGGGTTAAAGATACCATATTATAGTGATGTACGCATAGCCATATTTATAACAGCACAATTCACAATGACTAAATCTTGGACAAGGCCTATATGTCAATCAGCAGATGAATGGATAAAGAAAGTGGCATTTACACACAATGATTTACTCTGCCATAAACAATGATAAACTTGAGTCGTTGTAGAAAATGGATACATCTTGAGACTGTCAAGTGAAAGAAATCATACATACAAGCTTAAATATACCACGATTTCTCTTACATGAGAAACCCAACACTACATACAAATTAAGAAAAAGAAAGCAAAAGTACAAGAATTTGTTTCACTGGAACTCAGCCTCATCGGATATACGACAAAGGAATTCCCCTGAGTCTAATCTAAACCAGAGGTGGCCAATCTATGGCACGTGTGCCACAGCAGGCTGTTTGTGTCATTGAAAGCCCTAAGAGGTTTGCCATGACTGATCGAGACTGTGGTGGAGGAGCATGCGCTGTTCCAAGGCAGCACATGGGAAGGAAGGGCTGACAGCTGGGTAGCTCACTGTGATTAATCGTTGTGGTTAATCCCGACTGTCAACTTGATCGAACTGAGAGACACCTTGGGGATTAGTGAAGCACACTTCCGGGGATGTCTCTCTGTGTCTATGAAGGCATTTCCAAAGACAGCTGTTATGTGGATCCACAAAGTAAGGGAGCAAGACTTGCCCTGCATGTGAGTGGCCTGGCTCAATAGACTGGGAGCTTGGACAGAACAAAACAGAAGAAAATGGAAGCCAGTGGTGACAAGCTCTCTCCCCCTCTTTCTCTGCTCCTTAGTTACCATGAGGTTAGCAGCTTTCCTCCACTGTGCCTGTCTGACATTATGTTTCTACCTCACCACAGGCCTAAAGCAATCATATTAGCTGACTATATACTGGAATCTCTGAAATGCTGAGACAAAATATTTCCTCTGACTTTCTCAGTGCCATGGGAGATGGCATAGGGAAGGTCAGTGATGAGGGCAGTCAAAATAATTTTACCAATGGGCCGGAGGGTTAGCTCAGTGGTTCCGGTGCCTGCCTCGCAAGCGCAAGGTCCTGAGTTCGATCCCCGGAAACCACATATAATGCTGGGGGTGGAGACACGCCCACCAACAATCAACGCCGCATACCACAATGCCGGACGTGGTGGCTCACGCCTGTAATCCCAGCACTCGGGAGGCAGAGACAGGAGGATTGCTGAGTTCGCGGCGGCTTGCCTGGGCACCATAGTGAGCTCAGGGCCAGCCTGAACTACAAAGCGAGACCCGGTCTCAAAAGAAAATAATAATAATAATAATAATAATAATAATAATAATAATAATAATAATTTTACCAATAAACAAAGAATGTTGGAAAGACAGGAATTTATTTGGATCACAGTGTGCCACCAAGTGGAACAGAAGGTGAGTTTCCAAAAAAGTCAGCATGCCATCAGGGTAACAGACTTGGTTATTTAAATAAGGGCTGTGGATATGGGAAAAGGATCTACAGTAGGTAGCAAATGTGATCATCTAAAGATTGCCTTTCCCTGGATTATTTAGCATCTTGTAGGACTTCCTCCAGAGCATTTGTATTGTGTTTAAAATTGCAATTTTGATTGAAGATTACCTTATCTGGCCTGTAGAAGGCATTTGGCTTTTGATGAGAAAGCAATAAAGGGGGTTATGGATATCTTTTAGAGAAGATGGGCCAGGGACTCATAGAGAGGGATGAATGTTCTTTACATCACAAAGTTTGTTACTGTCCTATGACTGCTTACCAAGAGTAGAATGTCTTTAACCACAGTTCTTTTGTTAAGGATTTTAACCATTTTGTTTCCAATGGGGAACTACTACACTCGGGTATTTTTGTCACAACACAAAGCTAACACAGTTGAGAAGATACAAAACAGAGCTTGAAAAAAATCAGAAAATTGCCTAAGGAAAGTATAATCTATAGAGATAATTTTAATATAACCTGAACTAAAACATTCAAATATTTCTTTAATTTCCAAGGAAAAGAAGAAAGCCTATATTTTTAATTGAGTTGAATGGTACATTTTATGTATACATTACGATTACATTATCTTTGAGAATTTGTACCTGTACGTGACATATCTTGATTCTCATTTTCTCTCATTCCCCTGCCATCCCTGCAAGCTTCACCCCTAGATACATAAGCTTTGTTCCCTTTTTTGTTTTTACCGTCATATTTTTTCTTTT
>PVIC010052422.1:0-12180 GCA_004025085.1 Thryonomys swinderianus | reverse complement strand
GTATAAAATTTTAAGAAGAAAATAGAAAGTTCATAAGTTCTATGTTCCATATTGCTGTGAGTAGTCTGGTGAAATCTTGGTTACACAGGCTACACGGTTTTGTTCTTTCAGGGTACGAATCATCCCTTGATCTGTCACATCTGTACTGTGTATTACTTATACATTAAGCACTCAGAAGCCCCGTCAGTTAGTGGATTGTGAGCTGTAGTATTAAAGTTTGTGTTCAAAGCTCATATTTAGCTATCCTTATTTACTTTACAGTGATGACCCCAAAGCATAGCAGTAGTGATACTGGAAGTCCCGTTTTAGTATATGTACTGTTATAGTTATTCTATGACATCATCATCATCATCATCATCATCATCATCATCATCATCATCATCATCATCATCATCATCATCATTTTGCGGTACCAGAGATTGAACTCAGGCCCTTGTACATCCAAGGTTGGCATGGTACCACTTGAGCTAAATCCCTAGCCCTCTATGACATTATTTTTGTTATTAATCTCTTGCTGTGCCTAATTTACAGATTGAACTTTATCACAGATAATAATGTATAGAAGAAACAGTACATGTAAGATTCAGTACTAGCCAGTGTTGCAGAAATCCACTGGGGCCTTAGAACTTACCTCCTAAAGATGAGTGAGAAGGGAGTACAGATGACTGTACTATTTTTGCCATTGTGTCCACTACACAAGTAGTAAAACTAAGTTTTAAAGAAATTGGATTATTTTCCCACTCTCTCACAATTTTGTGTTTCTTTGTTCGAATAGGTCTTTGAACAGCTTTAGTTGATTTTTAGAGTTCTTGGCACTAGCATTTAGACTAGGTTTTTCCTAATCCTGGCAGATCTTTTGTTATATAATACTACCTCTTGTTTACTTAGAGAACTTGTCAGTTTGTGGTGATATCACAGGTACAGTGGTTAGAGAATTTCACCTTTCTACAGAGGGTCAGAAACCCAAGTCTCTTGAAGGAGAAGGGACTTGGGAATGGAAATCCCAGTGCTTTCATCATATGGATCTGTTGGGAAGGGAAATCAAGGGTCAGTGCACCATTTTCTCTGTGTGGTTTTTTCTTTATCACAAATCACATAGTACTGATCACAGTCAAAATTATAATAGTGTCAATGAATAGATCTGCTTGCTAAATTAAATTTATCTAATTGGAAGAAGAGCTAGAACTAAATCAAACCAACTAACCAACTCAAAAATAAAACAAAAACCACATGTCTTCTGGGACCAGACAGAAAAGATACCCTTTCAGCTCTGTGTTCAATTTATTCTCTGCTTTTTCCTGGAGAACTGTATAACCATAACTTTTGTTATCACTATAAATGTGGAAAAGTCAGTAAGCCAAAGAGAGGAACACTGGGCTGGGTTCACGTTTAAGGCTTGGGTTGGGATGAGAGGGCGGAGGTCGGTGAGAGGAAAAGCATTGATTTTTTTTTCTAATTGAATTCTTAATTGGTATGTTTTATAGACAGCTCACAGTCACACTCAACACTGGGGAATTTGTACCAGTATATGACAAGTGGCTAATTCATTTAAGGACAGACACGGACAGGTGAGAAAACATCCTTAGGCCTAGAGGTTGAGGAGTTGGTTCTCAGGGATGGGGAGGAGGAGTGACCTTGGTGTGACGGATGTAAACAAGGTGAAGGGACCTAGCAGGGCAAAGCAAAGTACTACATTAAAGAAAAAGTATGATTGAACTAGAAGAACAAGTACTTACCAGTGGATGATGTACCTAAGGATCACAAAATGTATTTTCTCTCTGGAGACTTCTGGCTCAGAAGGGAAGAGAGATTTGGCAATTACTTGGTTCCTTTCGGAACTGTATCCACCTGACAACTGCAGCCTTGGTTGAAGTGGGCAGAGACTCCTTTGCCCACCAAGTTTACCTGGGCTGATACAAATCTATATGCTTTAGATTATGTAAATGAGAGTACCAGGAGAACTATACCAACAATTCTCTTCGTAGTCAATAATATCCAGAAAGCTCTGTTGCCATTTGAAAAATGGAAGTGTAACTTGTGGTTATCAATATCAAGATGGAAGCCAAAGGATGAATATTTGTATTTTATATAAAATACACAGGAAAGTGCTTAGTAGTTTGATTCTTATTCTGGATATCTTAGAAACAAAGCCTGAGACCTAGGCTAAGTGTTAATGTCTTACGATAAAGTACAATCCCATGGGAATAAGAGTGAGAGGAAGAGGCTCCAAAGCACACAAGCAAGTACCATTTTACAAAGACTTGGAACCAGTCACCCAGTCATGTGGGAAATTTCTGCCTCTAAACACCTATGTTTCCTGCAGTCCAACAGAGAAGGGCATACAGAGGGCATACACAGGAAGTTGTATGGTGCGCCCCTTCTTTCTCCTATCATCCAATCAGTTTGCTCAGCTTGGCCTCAGAAATGCCTCTTTTTTTGGGGGGTGGGGGTGATGGGGGCTGCAGTGTTGCTCAGAGAATCTGCAGACCTGGCCAGCCCTAGGAACATCTGCTGCTGCCTCAGGGTGCTGCAAGACTCCAGCTTGGGTATCTTGTTTTTGCCTGATGCCTGGCTTTGATTAAAGGCATATGTCGTATTCAAAAGCCCTTGCTCAACTCAGCCTCTGTGTGCCCTTATGTAATTAGTTTGTTTAAATTGTGTCTCTGATTATGTCAGGTCTTGACTGTGGCTCTAAGTATAGGAGTGTAACAGGATCTACCTATTAAACAGATGTTGGGCTTTAATGGATATATTTTGAGCAATCAATTGGAATTAAACTTTCAATAACTACTGTAAGACAAGAGAATGTACCTTCTTACAGTAAACAAAGCAATGTGGACTCTTACTGGTTCTTATTGGAAGTGGTGGATTCCCAGTATGGGCTATGTATCAGAATCAGGGAGACAAATTCTTAAAATTCAAGTTCCTGGGATCTCAATTACTAGGTATTTGGATTCATGGATCTGGGCTGGAACTTAGGTAATGACCTACAGGATCCCTTGAGAGTGATTAATTGTCAACAGGTTTGAAAGTCATAGACAATCAGAGATGGTTAGCTATAGGTAACTGCAAGTGGTCACATATGGAAAATCAATTATTGTTAGTATAGACCATTGATACATTCATTATTCTTCATCTGTTGAATCCTTCCTCCTTCCTCCTTTCTTCTCTTCCTTGCTTTCTTCTTTTTTCCATTTCATTGAGTTTAATAGTGATCCAACACCTGGTAAGCAAATGCTGCTGGAATGGACTCTTGGGATATGGAGGGTGTTTACCTAAGACATACTGAAAAATGTTTGTTATTTATTTGACAGAAGGAAGACTGAACACTTATCAAGCACCTAGGTACTCCTTGCTTTTATATTTAGTATTTAATTTAATATTTTTTGAGACAGGGCTCACTCTGTAGTTCAGGCTGGTCCTGAAATCATTATGTAGCCCAGGCTAGCCTTGAACTCACAGAAATCCTTCTGCCTCTGCCCCCTGAGTTCTGGGATTACAGGTGTTATATTTAGCATTTTATAACAGACCTAAGAAGGGAAGAACACAAAAAAAGGACTTATTAAGAGAGAAATCAGGGAGTAAATTCCTTTCACAGTAGCATCCAAAAAATGAACTATCTAGGAATCTGCCTACCAAAGGAGGTGAAAGAGCTGTACTCTGAAAACTACAGCAATCTGAAAAAAGAAATTAAAGGAGATATCAGAAAATGGAAAGACATCTCTTGTTCCTGGGTAGGAAGAACAAATATTGTCAAAATGGCTATACTCCCATAACTACTATATGGATTCAATACAATCCCAATTGAAATACCAACAACATATTTCACAGATCCAAAGAAAAAAATACAAAAATTAATCTGGAACCATAAGAGACCTAGAATAGTAAAAGCAATTCTAGGCATCAAGGACACAGCAGGGGGTATCACTATCCCCAATTTAAAACTATACTACAAAGCCATTGTGATAAAAACTGCATGGTACTGGCAAAGTAACAGACCTGAGGATCAGCGGAATAGATTAGAAGTTCCAGAAACAATCCAACTACACTAAGCCACCTTATCTTTGACAAAGGAGTGAAATATCTTCAAAAGAGGAAAGACAGCCTCTTTAACAAATGGTGCTGGAAAAACTGGGCTTTAAGCTGCCAAAGACTAAAGCTAGACATATCTCTTTCACCTTGTACTAAACTAAAATCAAACTGGATTAGAGACCTAAATGTTAAAACAGAAACACCAAACCTGCTGCAAAACAGGTTAGGTAGAACTCTTGGAGATACTGGTTTAGGAGTCATCCTAGCACCTGCCTAGCAAGATCAAGATCCCTGGTTTGATCCCCTGTACCACATACAGCAACTTTGGATATGGTGACTCATACCCACCAGCAATCAATACACATACCACAGTGCCAGGTGTGGTGGCTCACGCCTGTAATCCCAGTACTTGGGAGGCAGAGGCAGGAGGATTGCTGCGTTCCAAGATTGCCTGGGCTATGTAGTAAGCTCAGGCCAGCCTGAACTACAAAGTGAGGCCCTGCTTCAAAACAAAACAAAACAAAACAAAACAAAACAAAACAAAACAAAACAAAACAAAACCAAAAACCAAACCAAACCAAAACAAAAGCTTCTGCAACTACTGGTAGAGCTAAAAGACAACCAACAATATGGGAAAACAATCTTTATCAGTTTTTTCTCAAACAAAAGGCTACTATCTAGAATATATAAGAGCTTAAAAAAAATTAGCCCCCCCATTGTAAAGACTCAATTCAAAAATGAGCATCTGAAATGAACAGACACTTTTCAGAGGAAGATGTAAAAGCAACTAAGAAACATGTGAAGAAATGCTTAACATTACTGGTCATTCGAGAGATGCAGATGAAAACAACACTGAGATTTTATCTCACTCCACAAAGAATGGCTGCTATTATGAAATTAGCCAGCAATAAATGCTGGCAAGGGAGTGAATAAAATGGAACCATTCTCCATTGTTGGTGGGAATGTAGACTGGTATAACCACTATGGAGATCAGTGTGGAGACTCCTCACAAAACTTCGATTAGGGGTCCCATTTAACCCTGCTATTCCCCTGCTAGGAATATACACAAAAGAATTAAAAGATTCATACCATAGTGATATACGTGCGCCCATGTTTATAGCAGCTCAGGTGTGATAGCTAAATCTTGGAAACAATCCAAATGCCCATCAACTGGAGGAGACTGGATAAAGAAGATGTGGTTTTTCTATAAAATAGAGTATTGCTCTGCCATAAAGGATGATAAGTTTGAGTCATTTATACTCAAATGGACATATCCTGAGGTCGTACTCATAAGTGAAATAAATAAGTCACAGATCTGTAAATATCATATCTTTTCTCTGGTATGAGAAACTGAAGATGTAAATGAGTTCTAGAATGTATGATAGATAATGCAAAATAGAAAATACTCAAAGGGAAATGGGTCTAGAGGTAAGTAATGCGGGTGAAGAAAAAATGTGATGGTTTCAAAAAGGAAACAAAACTTATGTACATAGGGGTAGGGGTTGTAGGGTGGGTAGCGGAGGGGGAAAAAGAATTAAATTGTGTCATATACTGGTACAAATTCTTAATGTTGAGTGTGATCATGATGTGTGTATATAATGTACCAATAAAGATTCAAATTAAAAAAAGAAGGGAGGATAATCTCCATTTTATATGTAGAATACTGAGTTCTGTTAGCTTAAATAATCTGTGAGTGAATGACAGAGACATGAAGATATGTTGTGGGGAGAGAAAATTAACATTCTGCAAAACAGAAATCCATAAAATTCTCAGCCATAGGGCAAAGAGAAGAAAACAGCCTAAGCTCAGAGTAGCGAGAAAAGGACATTTCAGTGACACTGAACCCTTAATCCAAAGGTTCCCAGTCATGCAGGTGACCTGAACCACTTGGAGTGTTAAAACTATTTTGATTCAGTGGATCTTATGTGGGGCTTCAGAATCTGCAACAGGTAAGCAACACCTAAGAGGATTCTGAATTACTGCCAGGTTTCAAGGCCAGCTATCTGTTTACAAAACAGGTAGAGATAACAGAGTACTTTCAGGTACTGATTCAATGTGTAACTTAATTGGAATGTAACAGAGTTGCTCAGGAGTAAAACTTTCGGCATTACCCTGGCCATTTGCTTTATCAAGTTGTATCCATTTGGCATTCAGGTTGTCATGCCTATTCTGCGCCTTTCTTCAGTTCTCCTGCTGCTGCTTGCCCTCAATTATCTTACTCTTGAGCTAATTACTTCTAATCGCTGCTTTTTCAGTAGATTCTGTTTTCCCTCACAGCAGCTCTTAAGTCTCTTCTAAAACTCTTTTGAAAGAATTTCTGCAATCCAGTCAAAAAGCTGTCCACATTCCCTGTGGCAGGATTCCTCAGAATGGATTTCAAGGCTTCAGTCTGGGGGGCGGGGCCTCACTTATAAAATATGCTTAATGTTTATGACATGCAAATATTAAGCTAGACCTTGGTGCGCTAATGAAAAAGATAGTTTCTGTCATTAATCAGTTCATGCAGCAGGTTCCAGGGTAGGGCAATACGAGTGAATACGGTTTGTTCAAAGGTCCATTGCCCCACATGAATAACAGCTGATGAAGGAGTGAGTATTGAGAAATTATTTAAATGATTATAAACACAGCTTTGGGACTTATTTGGGTGGAAGCACCAAGACTCCAGGATCACCATGTTCAGAGTTATCATCCACGGTACAAATGGCACAGAGAAAGGGAAGTGTTTCAATATGGGTTACTGGGGAAAATGCTATATCCTAACACAAGGTAAAATCTTAGACCAACTGAGAAGGTTTCTCCATGAGACACTTACCAACTAATTCCACAGAGAACTGTCATGTGAAAGAGGAAAAGTCTTCTGGGAATCAGGCAGGCAGAGTTGTGCTCAAAGAGCAGTGGTCACAGCTAGCAAACTGCTGATGAGCACATGTTAAGGAGGAACTTTCTCAAGACAAACATTGTCTGACCAAGGAACAGTAAAGAACCACACAGCATTCTGCAGTGCCCTCTTTCTCGGCACACGAGCTAAGTCTCTCCTGCCAAGGTTTGGCAAATTATCACCATGCATGCAACAACAGAGAATGTGGTAATTGTGCAAAAGCATGCCAAATACAAGCCTTAACTTTTCAATAAAAACTTTATGCGTCACTGAGAGCTCTGTTACTGCATTTTTCTGTTCAGACCAAAAATGTTTATGTATGAGTTGTTTTTTCTAAACTAAAACCTTGATACTCAGGTTTAATTGCAGCATTGGCACTTTGGGATACAGAGGTGGGTTTGGGGCTGCAGTTTGGGCCCTGAATCTCTAAAAGATTTACCCCCACTGCACTAGAGCGTTTCTTTCACCAACATGGTTTGGTTCTTTCATCAGAGAAGGCAGTGTTCGGGCTGGAGGGTTAGCTCAGTGGTTCCGGTGCCTGCCTCGCAAGCGCAAGGTCCTGAGTTCGATCCCCGGTAACCACATAGAATGCTAGGCGTGGAGACTCACGCCCACCAGCCATCAATACCACATACCACAGTGCCGGGCGTGGTGGCTCACGCCTGTCATCCCAGCACTCGGGAGGCAGAGGCAGGAGGATTGCTGAGTTCCAGGCTTGCCTGGGCTCCATAGTGAGCTCAGGGCCCGCCTGAACTACAAAGCGAGACCCTGTCTCAAAAAAAAAAAGAAAAAAGAAAAAAAAGAAGGCAGTATTCACTTTCTTATTTTATTCACTTTTATATATTTGTTATACAGATTAATGAGTTTCATGGTGGCAGATTTGTATCCACATATAAGTGAAGCTGCTCATTTTCAATCCCCCCCCCCCTAGTTTCATGCTTTTTGGAGGGGGTTTCAACGTGTATAATATATTTTTCTTGTATCCACTCCCCTTATTACTCACCTTTAGAATTTTCTTTCAGTTTTCTTCCCTTCTTGTCTAATAAGAGTCTCCCTTCTCCTCCTTCATCATCCTTGTTCAGTTCCACATCCCAGAGAGAACACTTGGAAGCAGTGTTAGGTGGAAGAAGGGTTCTCTAAACTACAGAGGTCAGGTAAAGGGATGTCTTAGTAGCTGCAACATTCCTGTAAAGAAACAGACAGATATCGTCATCTTTGTGGTCTCTGCAACAGATCTACAATTCTGCCACGTTAGTGGCTGGATTCTAACAAAATGTAGCTTGCCTAGAAGGAGGCAGCAGACAGGATTTGGCCCATCGGCTCTACTGGTCTACTTTGTTTTAACAACTGGGGAAAGCTTTGAGAGTTCATAGCAACTTTGGAAGGAACTCTCAAAGTTCCTTCTCTCTTCAGCAGAGAAGGTAACTAAAATGCAGAAAATCTCTATAGAGAACGCCAGCTACAGAGACCCCGAGAAGAGTTTAATTCAAGTCTTCCTCTACAGGGAAGGCGACTGAAGTCCGCCAAGAGAGGGACTTTTCCAAAAGCAGAGATGTAGGTAGGAGCATTTGATACGCAAGAAGCCATCTGATATACTGCTCGTTTTACTTGTACCTGCATATTGAAGAGCTAGGAAAAAGCATTTCAACACTTGTTTTTATGGTTTCTGGGAAAAGTCTCCCAATTTTGGTGCCTTTGATTAAAGCTTTTTCTAAGTGACTCCAGTGCGCGCTTTCTTCCAAGCCTGGAGCTTGCTCTTTCCTTTAGATTAACATGCGCATTAGGAATTTGCTGTCAACGTCAGCAGGCTAGCTTTTCCAATTTCACAAACATCTTTTCTTTCAGGAGCTGGAAATGTTCTCAAAACTGTCCTGAAAGCGAGTAATGCTTTCGGTCGTTGTCACCTTCGTGAGGAACATGCTGCAACTTTGCTTTTCTGACTTCATTTTGCCTGTGACATTTCTCACACAGGCTCTGACAGAGACAGCAATTATAAAGACATCCAGGTTGGCACGCGAGGATTCTTGAAGTTAACAAATTGTCCGGGGATAAATGACAATGAAGTTGGCAGACTACACATTCCTTCATGAAAATGCATAGGGGAAGGCAGCGGAACAAACAAGCCTCGCGAAGGGAGAGGCAGCTCCTCCACCCTCGCTGGGCCTGCTGCGGTTGCCTCCAGTACTTGCCTCTTTAGGAGACGTATTTACCTCAGACCAGCTGGACTGTCGACTTCTCAAAATCCGTGAAGGGTCAGAGAAAAGCAATTAAGATACATATTTAAATACAATATAGCTTTTTGATTTGCTTTTGGGGATGGGTTTAATTCAAATTTAATTCTTTCCCGGATATTCCACATGCCCTGGCTCCCACTGTTCAGAGTTCGCCCCACCCCCACCCCCACCCCCACCGCCCATGCGAAGCTCTACCGGCTCTGCATCCCGGGTTCGGCTCTCATCCGGTTGTTCTCCTGTTTGGAACACCTCATTTGTCGTGGCTTGCGGCCTGTGCTCACCACGTGGAACTGTCTCTCCCAGTTTCCATGGAGTGTCCCCGCGATGAAGCTTAACTGTCAGTTTGATTGGCGTGAGAGCCGCCAGGGAAAACAGCAAATCACACTTCTGTGTATATCTGGATGGGTCATGGTGGACTGACCTTGGGCACTGCTCTGTACCTGATCTCTTTTTTTTTTAATGGTGCAGTTCTCCTGCTCTGCTAACCAGGTACCATGAGCTAGTCAGCTTGTTTTGTTTTGTTTTGTTTTAAACACATAAAAAAATCTTTATTTATTTTTTAGAATTGAATTACTTATTGCTACATTTTATGTATACGTCATGATCACACTCAACACTAAGAATTTGTACCAGTATACGACATGACTTAATTTCCATTTTTTCCCATTCTCTACCCACATTCCAACTCTCCACACCCTATATACATAAGCTTTGCTTCTTTTTTTAACATCACATTTTTTCTTCCCCCTTGTTACTTACCTCTACCCTTTTCCCTTTGAATATTTTTTATTTCACATTATTATCATACATTCTAGAACTCATTTACATCTTCAGATTCTCATACCAGAGAAAAGATATGGTAATTACACATCTGTAGACATTTTGTTTTACTAGACCTTTCTACCATGATGCTCTTGCCTTGAAACAAGCTAACCATGGACTGAAGCCCCTGAAGCCATGAGCCAAATAGACATGTCCTTCCTTAGATTGTGGGTAATGGGCTTTGGGTCCCAGTGACCAAAAAATATCCAAATCTCTGGGTACCTGTTGAGAATCATCTTTGCTCATGGACTATGATAGAAGCTAAGGTTGTCAGGAGGTCCAGGAAATTTTATTTCAGAACTAGAGACCATATAAGATTTGGACCCAGCCCAGTTTATAGAGACAGGTACCTGTAGGAATGCAGATGCCATGATGAAACTCAAAACCACATCACCAAGTCCTGATAGAGTGGAATATCTACATGGGGAATGCAATTTCAGCAATGTGTACATGCTACTCAATGAACTCTTATTGTTTAGAACCTATGAAATGTGTGCCAATATACGAACTCCATTTTATGGAAGAATAAAAGGAGAAATAGAGAAATTTGAAAATTTGCCAGTGAATTAGCACTAGTAAAGGTGATAAGTTACCCAAGGATATTTGAGACAACAGGCAGCAAGTGTTGGTCTTTAGTTGGGGATAAAGGACTAGGAAGGAAAAGATTGAGGAGACTTCTTAGGCTCTAGGCTTAAGACCACAGTTAACTTGTCTTGAAACTGTAAAAGTACACAGAGGATGTGACTGGAGGTAAATTTTTCCAGGCCTTCTAAACAGGATGGGTGGAACTAAAAAGAACTCTCTTCTAGAAACTTTCTGACTCAAACTTCCAGCCATATTTCTGTGGTATACCTCCCACTAGGACCATGGTCTGGGTCTACTGGAAAGCAGAAACTCTTGAAGACCAGAAGGAGATAGAAATGTTGAGTGGTGAGAGAGGAGGTTGGCTGGTGAAGTGGGTGGGAAACTGGCAGCAGGAAGTTGCACAGTATAGACATCTAGAGGCTGGACTGTGATTATCATTCCTTGTTTATAGCAATAATGATGGCATCTGTGAGGTGCTTCCTGGGCTCCAGACTTTATCTTATCTGGATTAATTGTTTTAATTTTCATTACCACTCCTACTTGGCACATGAGGAGGGTAAGGGCAAGAGACATGGAGTCCAATATCCTGCAGCTAGTCAGAGGGAGGGCTAGGATTCAAATTGAGCTCTCCAGTCATAGAGGATTCTATGTGGAACCATGGTCATAGGCCTCCCAGACCATGTCAGGGGAAGACTCAGAGGATGTTTCTCCCTTTTGGCACCTTTCTGAGACATTGGTGCTCCTCAGAGTCATCACTGATGGTGTCAGAAGGCGCCATGTAGATCCACCAGGTGCAAGAGAGGGGCTACTACAATTCTATCCTCAAAATATCTAATTTTGATACAGTGGTGAGTATCAAAGAGATGTATTATAGATGGCTCTTGAACACATTTTGAGGAAGTCATAGTGAAAGCACTCTGATCCTTATGCTGCTCTTTCTCAAGGTTCAGATGATACATGCTCCAAATTTTGAAAAACTTGGTTTCTTTTTTCATGCTATAGAACATCTATCCCTTCCTCTGGTTGATAGGCCACCTAGCCCAGATCTGTAACCAATTCTTTCCACATCTCACTTATCTTCCCCTCAGGCCTTAGGTCCTGGTGGCTAGATCTATTCACCCTGTAAATGTGCATCTCAGAGAAGTCCAGATATTTCCTTCTCCACTCCTGTTTCTGAGTGTCTTCCTGAGGAGACAGTTTCTAAGTCTTCCTGAGGAGAAGTTGCATGTGTGTACAATAGAGGTCTTTATGACTATGTAATTCCAGTCTTATCACACTCCTTGGCTTTGAGATCATTTTACTTATTTCTTTTCAAAATTTTCCTGTCAGGTACTGCAGGAAGAGCACAAGGATTTTGGGGGGGGGGACAGGATCTGATGAAGGGAGTAGGAAAAAAGTTGTTTTTTTTTTTTTTTTTTTTTTGCTTTTTGGAGACAGGGTCTCGCTTTGTAGTTCAGGCTGGCCCTGAGCTCACTATGGTGCCCAGGCAAGCCGCCACGAACTCAGCAATCCTCCTGTCTCTGCCTCCCGAGTGCTGGGGTGACAGGCGTGAGCCACCACGTACGGCATTGTGGTATGCGGTGTTGATTGTTGGTGGGCGTGTCTCCACGCCCAGCATTATATGTGGTT
>PVIC010052421.1:0-12174 GCA_004025085.1 Thryonomys swinderianus | reverse complement strand
TGGGGACATGTGTGGGAGCCCCATCCTGCCGCCCTCTGAGCCCACAGACAACAGGCCCAGGCCTGCAGCGGGGAGCCTCCAGCCATCTTAGTTTACTTTTCTCATTGCTGAGACAAAATACTCAACACTCACAACTTAAAGGAGGAAAATTCATTTCAGGTCACATTTTGTAGAGGTTTCAGTCCATAGTTAGCTGCCTCTAAGACAGCATCACCTGGCAGAGGGCATCACAGAGGAGAAACAGTCCATGGCAGAGCAGGCAGGAACCAGCAAGGAGCAGCAGCAGCAGCAGCAGTGAACCTCCCTTTCCCTTATATACCACCCTTCCCATTCCAGCCCAGCATTTTAGGTGGTACCACCCACATCCACATTGAAGCTTCTCATTATCCATACCCAGAAATGTGCCAATTCTGATCCGTGTACTAATTTAGTACCACATACCCTTGGTCCCAGCATCACACACCCTAGATCCAGTTCTTCCTGAAAAGCCCCACCTATGAGTGCAGGAAGCCTTGGAGGGGCACTGGATACCAGCGGTCACACCACCTCACACGGCCCAGGGCGGGAGCAAGTCAGCATGTGGTGTCCAATACAGGGACCCGCCACACAGATCACTTTAGGGTCACGCCTGCCCCAGATATGGAGTGGGGCACCCGCACTGGTGGGCAGGGCTGCTTGTGCTTTTCTTAAGACAAGGTTTTGAGCCCGGAAAACCTCCAGGATTCTTGGAGGCTGCACCTATGTCCTTTAGATAGGTGCTGTGGAGACAGAGAGGGACAGGCATTGTGCTCCCCGAGCTCCTGGTTCCGGCCTCCCTCGCTCCGCGCGTCCTTGCCAGGAACAAGACAATGTGGTGCTTGCGAGCTGTAGCCGTGGGCTCCAGCGACGCTGAGACTGAATGTGCCAACCCTTGACAAGATGATGCTGGAGACTCAGCTAACTTCCTCGGCTCGGCTTGCTCCTTGGGCCGGTAAAGTGGGCTGGGGAGGAGGAGGCTGCACTCCTGCACCGGCATCACCGGGGCGATGCCCCTCAGCAGCTGCCCTGGGCGGTCTGTCACCGTGAGGGTGACAGACAGGCCGTCAGCTAACTCCACATCTCGCCAGCCTGGGAGTGGGGCGCCCAGCGCCAGCACCCCTCGCAGTCGCTCTGCGCCCAGCTTTGGTCCATGCTAAAGCAAACGCTGGTGACGCTGGCCGGAGGGCGGCAAGGTGTGTGAGCTGCGGCCTGCGCGGATGCTACAGAGGACCCGAACACTTGCGCCGTGAGGCCGGGCGGCGCCGTGGCCGGAGGAGCTCAAGCCGCTGGGACAGGAGACGCGTCCTCCCCGGAGTGGGGGTGAGCCTCGGTGTCCGGTTCCGCCCTCGGGGCTGTGGCAGGGTGAGCCGTGCCCCTCCCCACGCTCAGCCCGGGAGCCTGTGAGAGTCGCTGTGCTGCGGTGGGGACGGGGAGGCGCCAGGACACGCCTGAGCATCCACACGTTCTCCCTGCCGGGTGCCGGGCGTTTTCAGGATGCCCGGAGGGCACGGGAAGCAGCCGTGCGTGTGTGGGCAGGGCCTCTCCGGGCTCCGGACTGCGAGGGGGAGGGACAGACTCCCGGGAAGCCTTGCGGGTCGCCGCGGGGCCAACACATGGGCTTCATGGCCCTCGCGTCCAAAAGGCGAGGGGAGCCCACGTGTGCCCCGGAGCCGGGCGTCTCGGGGACGCGTCACAGCAGCCGGGGGCGACAGCCGTGCGCACGAGGGGCTCTGCCATCCTGGTGCAGGGCCGAGCTGGCCCGAGGGTCTTCGGCCTGACGGGCCCAGGGTGCCGCGGAGCCCCGGACCGGCCTCTGTGAGGCGCTGGCCCCAAGCCGCCGCCGCTGCGCAGGTCCTGGGAACAGCCTCGCCCGCGAATCCGCTTGGTGCCCAAACTCCAAATGTGCAGATGCTCACAAAAGAGAAGGTGTGAGCTTTCGTTTCTTCTGCCATTTCACACCTTTTTTGTCAGCCTTTTAAGCACTAAAGATATCTTTGTGTGTTTGACTAATTTCACATTTTGAAAGCAGAAAGAAAGTGCTTGAGGCTTGAAGTTTGCACATGGACATGACTAGGCCCCAGCAAAGCGGTCAGTGCAGGATGGCCCCTTGCAGGGCTGTGGTGCAAAGGCTCATGGGAGATCAGCACCCTCCTCTTCCATGTGGAGGAGGGGAGTGTAAAATCCTTTTGCCCCTTAGCAGTGAACTGAGCCTAATACCAAAGAAGCAGCAGAAACTGTACAGTGTCATTAAAAAAGTCCACATATCCCAAGAGCCACAAAACTTGACTTTGCAATGTTTTCGGTTCAACGGACCCTGAAGAGAGGGTGCTAGCCATGTAAGGTCAGCTCTCTTCTAAGTTTCTTTAGCTGTCTAGAGATGGCTCTTTAAATTGTCTGAGGACCAACCAGTATTTTGGAAAAAAATTCGTCAAGTGGCAAAAAGTTAAAACTCTTAGTTGCAAGTGGCAAGAAACCTAATGCCATGCTTTAAGACAGAAAAAGAGGTATTTATTGACTTTCACAAGACAAAAGTCTGCATGTAGGCTTCAGGAGTGGCTTGATCCAGGAGCTGCCGCCCTATCTTGCAGCCATTTTTATTCTCTCTACGTTTTAGTCCTGGGTTCCTCTGCGTATTGCGTTGCGTTGTCAACTTCCCTGGCTCCATCATCCTCCTGACACCCCTGCACCACAGGAGGAAAGAGAGACCCACCTCCCCGGAGCACCACCAACGTCCCGCGGGCTCTGACAGACCGATTTGATGCCATCTCCACGGCTCTGAGGCGAACCTGAACGGCACATCCGCAGCAGGAACCTCCCAGCACTTGGCCAGGAAGCACAGTGTGTTCATTCTCCAGCAGGAAGTGGAGGTTCTGCTACCGAAAGTCAGTGAAAGGGTTTGGGGGTGCAACATGTCAGCCACATGTGCCGTCACTGGCCCCGGCTTCCCAACCTCATGCTGCCGCTGATCCTGGAACCCTCGACAGGAAGTCCACCAGGCGTCAGTGCTGGCACTGCTGTTGACCCAGGAGGGACAGTTCTTCTGTGGGCCCTTAATGATGGGATTTTACCCTGGCGGCCCGCTGGCTCCCGGAGCTCTAAGAGTCCGCGCCACCCTGCCTGCCTGCAGCCCTCTCTGCGTCTGCCGTGCCGACTCACACCGTCCGCAGCCCTGCCTTGGTCACAGGGGCACCGTGCGGCCTTTGCCCTTGTGGCTGTGTGCAGCTGTCTCAGTCCCTTTCCCGCTGCTGGGTCAAAATGCCGGACCTTGCACCTCGGAGGAGGAGGGGTTCATTCGGTTCACGGTTCCAGTGGGCTCGGTCCGTGGCCAGCTGCTCCCAAGCAGACACAGCGGGGCGGAGGGGGGGGGGCTGCTCACAGCACGAGAGCCCGGAGCGGAGCTGGGAGGGCAGGGATGAGAGTGCGCCCTCCGGGCCAGGTCCTGCGACGCCCTCCACGGGCCCAGCTCCTCGCAGCACGTCAGCCACGAAGGCCTCGAGGGATGAGCCCAGAGACAGGCTCGGCTGCCCTCCGGCCCGGCGTCCGGGCACATCAGCCTTTCGGGGGCCTTCCGGGCCGAAGCCGTCACGGAGCAGAGGCCCGCTTCGCGCTCAGCCGTTCAGGTGCAGGTCAAAGCCTCAGGCGGTCTGCCCCGCAGCCTGTGTCTGGTGGTGCGTGAGCGCCCGGTCCCAGGAGGTGGAGGGTCACGGGAGGGCGGTGCGGGCGGGAGCCCTGTGAGCCGGCGGGGGTGCTGCACAGCCCGCCCTCGCCTGGCCTCGAGGCCGCAGCTCAAGCAGGACCCTCGCCGCCTGCCGTGATCGGCGCTGGCTGAGCTGAAAGATGAGGCCGGAAACACCGTCACCTGCGCTTACGCTTGGGCCGGCCAGGCCTCCGAGAGACAGAGGAGAGGCTGTGTGGAGGGGACGGAGCGGAGGCAGAGAGAGGACCGCACGGCGGCGGGAGCAGCCGGACCGTCACCTGGGCCGCCCGACAGAGCAGGAGCAGCGGCCGCGGGGCCGGGCCAGCCGACGCCGAAGAGCGCGGGTGCGGACAAAGGTGGGGCTGCCTGTGGGGATTCTCTGCCGCTCCCGGCGCTGGTCGGCCGGCCAACGAGGCCTCGGCCGACCCAGAGGAGGCTCGGGGCGCAGGGCGAGGGCAGCCTCCTTCCTCTGCGCCTGTCCTGGGTGCGCGGCTGCCCAGCAAAGGCTCGACCGCCTCTCTGGGTGCCCTTGGCCCAGGCAAACTGACACACAAAGCGAGCTGTCATGGTGGTGAAGCTGTTTTTCAGAAAGTCCCCCAAACTGAAGAAAATAAACAGGCAGAGAGAGATTGCAACAAAATATTGGATGACGGGAAGTAGATTGTTGCCGGGTAACTGCACAGAACAGAGAGAGCTGGCTTCCTGTAGGGCAGGGAACATACTGAATGAAGACTAGAGAAGACGACAGCGCTTGGGACTGGGAGGCTCCAGGCCTCCGGGAGATCTGCAGAGGGACAGGAAAGTCATCAGAAAGGCAGACATTTTGCCTCTGCGGACCCATCCCTTCCTGACCTTTGGGGACAGTCACCTGTCCCGAAGCCCCCGCCACATTTGGATGACCTGCTGTCTTGGGGCAGAAACACGCTCCAGGCTCTGATCCAGGCGCCTGCCCCACGTGCCCAGGGAGGCCTGCCCTGGGCTTCCCGCGACGCCTGTGCCATGGCGACTCCTTTCTGATTTGAGCCCCAAACCACACAGACAGGTGGGACACGCACATGACGTCGTCGCCCGAGCTGCACTCGTCTGCCTGTTAAAAGCTGGTTCACGAACGACCTTGCTGGACACATTAGGGATCAGAGGCCAGAGCCGGCGAACCTGGTCACCAAGGTCCAAACTCAGATCCAAGTCTTTGGAAACCTTGCAGGAATTCTGAATCCTGGGTAGAACCATGGATTTCATTCTGTTCTAATTACATAAACATTAAGATCCATATGTAAAAATCGTATCGTGATCTGTAAACATAAAAATGTAAGATAAACTATTTTTGTTACTCTTCAATAATTCAGCCCAATTTTTCACATTTCCAACTTCTGGTTTTCAGGAGCTTAGTCTCAGTCACGGTGAGGCCTCCCCTTGTCCTCAGAGCTGTGTGTCTGTCCTGGGAAGCCCAGGCGTCCTTCCCGGCGTCTGGGTGTGCGGACGTCTGTCTGTGCTTAGCTTGTTCACACAGGCAGCTTCTGAGACTCCAGCTGTCCCATCTGCCTGTGAATTAGTCAAGCTTTTCGTCACTGTGACCAAATCCGTGACACACACAGCTGAAGGGAAAAACATTAATTTTGGCTCGTGGTTTCAGAGGGTTCAGTCCATGGGCCGAAACACTGCATGGCAGAAACACTGGCAGAAGGGCACAGAGAAGGAAGCGGCTCACATCATGGCAGCCTGGAAGGAGAGGCAGGAGGACCCCAAGAGGAAGGGGCTGAAGAGAACAGGTAGAAGCCCCAAGACCTCTGCGTTTCCTGTTTTATTTATTTATTGCTCTCTAGTACCATCTAAACCTTTGGGAACAGAAGCCAGAAAAATACTCCTTTTCTTTCATTCACTTCTTTCCATGCTACTTTCACATCTCAGCCCATGCAACGGCACAATAACTCTGTTGACATCTGTACTGTTGCTAAGTAAATTCTATGTAATGAAAATCTATTTCTCCGTCATCTTCAGTGACAACAGCGGGACTCCAGGGCCTCTGCCCACACTTCCCCTGCGCACCCATGACCACAGTGATCGCTGGTGCCTCTGAGGACCCAGCGCTTCGGGCTCTGCCGCTGGAGTGAGACGGGCCGAGCAGGGCGCGGGACATGAGGCCTTTGCCTTCCTGCCCGAGCCCAGCCCTTCTCCAGCCGAAGGTCTCTCATGAAGGACGGGCACCCTGTCTGTCCAGGGAAGGGCTGGAGCGGCAGGCCTGGCGCGCCTGGTTCCTGCTCCTCGGCGGGGTCTTCGTTCCCCTGGACTCGGGATCCGGGCGACGGAGAGTGAGGTGGGCGCCTTCTTCACACTGCGCTGTGGAGACAGAAGGGGAAGCATCGCCACGGAGCCTGGGCTTGTTGTTCATCAACACACAGAAAGGAGGGTGCAGACTCCTTATCCGTGAGAACGGATTCTTATGCTACATCACAGGAGGAAGGTGAAGGAGGCCGGGAGATAAGAAACCCTTCCGCTCCGTGTTCTTACAGCTGTCGGCCTGAAACACGGCCCTGGGCTTGGCTGGCTTCGCGCTGAAGGCTCCCTCCCTCGTGCCGGGGCTCTGGCTGCTCCCTGGGCCTCTCCAAGCCCACGCCCTCTGCCTCTGGTTCCCTGTGACAAACCCTGCTCCTTCCCACTAAAGTGGGGGAACGCCCCGACTCTGTAACTTGTTCACTTTATTTTAAAGCAAGCCGAGGCTTAAATATCTGCTACCGAATGTAGTCAGCATCTCACGGCCCCTCTCTATACACGTGCAGTCGATGTGCCCAAAGTACAAGGTGCCAAGGGCTGGGGATGTAGCTCAGCGGTGCCATACCTGCCTGGCAAGCACAAGGTCCTGAGTCCCATCCTTGGTACCAGAAGAGGAAAAAGGGGAAAGAATGGCCTTTTCAACAGATGGTGCTGGAAACAGTGATCTCCACACATAGAAGTTAGTGCTTCGATGGCACGAGTCCCATCAGAGCCATCCTGGGCACAGCTCAGTGCCTCCTGGCAGAAGGCATCCATGTCCTAAGACAAGTGCAGTTGGGTTCGGCATTGAGTAGTTTGACGCCTCCAGGGTCCCTCCATGCTAAGGCTTCTGTGTTCAGAGAGCTGGATAGAGGTGGAGACGCCTTGAGACTCCGGACAATGTTACTGGGCTTACTTTGCCTTAAGTGTTAGCACCGATGGATGATTCTCTTCTGAAATAGTTACCACTGTGAAGTTGGCCAAATGGAGATTTCATTACCATCAATCTTCTTCGCCTATTAATTTGAATTAAATTTGCATTCGGTTGTGTATTTGTGTCAGATAGACCGGTTTGTGGTTTCTGTATTCGGAAGATGGTGGCCCATCCCCCTCGGTGTTTGCTTTCTCGCTCCGAGTATCCCAGGCTCGTCCGTCCCGACCTGGGCGGCCCAGGGCACCTGTGACAGCCTGCGTCCCCTTGGACCGCCACCGCCAGCTCGTCCCCACGAGACCTCGGACCACGTGGGCTGTGTCTCCTCTGCAGCCAGCCGTTCCTCCCGGGGCCTGCGTCTCCTTCTCCTGGAGAGCCGTTTTTAGACTCCGGTTCTAATGTGAAGGGCTCATGATGGCTCTCATCTGCCTCTGACCAGGGATGATGTGTCCAGGCCCTCGTGTGCCCTCGCCGGCAGCGCCTCCTCCTGTCCACGATCCAGAGCTGACGGTGACAGCCTCGCCTGGCGGGGACGCAGACACCAGCTACCTTATTTTTAGTTCGACTTCCTTCCTAATGAGCCTCAAACCAGAGAAACTTTTCTCCAGAATTGGACTCTGAGGAGGCTGGTTTCCACAGCCTTCTGTAAACTGTTCATCTAAAATAAATCTTCCTTGTTAGCAAGATGGATATCACAGTCTCATATAGCACATTTTTAGGGAACGTCTTCTCTGCCTCAGTAGAAATATGAGGCTGTGAAGAGTAGCTAATAAAGTGATGTCATTTCTACAAACTATGACCGAAGAAATTAAAAATCTAGGTGAGAGTCTCATCTCAGCCCGCGGTGGACGGAGTGGGAGGGGGAGGAGCCACCGGCAGGAGGAGAGAAACGCTGTGCGTGGAGACGGCGTGTTTCTGTGGAGATGGAGGAGAAAAGTATCACTTCCATACCTATCTTTTCGACAGCTTTATTTAAATGTAAATGTAACATATCAAAATAGAGACCTATGATATTTGAGGCAATAATTGTAAAAGAAAATTGCAGGCATCCACTTTCCCCACAGATTCTTTTCTCCCATCGCACAAGGTACAGCGGCTGCAGCTGGAAGCGGCTCTCTCGGCCTACAGGCAGCAGTGGCACCGCCTCGTCCCGTAGGCGCCCCCCCCCCATGCCACCCTGGACTCTAAGACAGTGAGCCGCCCTGTCCGTGCCCCGCACCACGGAGGGGCCTCTGCTGCTTTAAAAAATAGCTTACCAAGGCGACGCTAAAAACAAAAACAAAAACACATAAAAATAAAAATAAATCATGGGGGGCTCACGCCTGTCATCCCAGCACTCGGGAGGCAGAGGCAGGAGGATTGCTGAGTTCGAGGCTTGCCTGGGCTCCACAGTGAGCTCAGAGCCAGCCTGAGCTACAAAGCGAGACTCTGTCTCAAAAATAAATAAATAAATAAATAATAAAAAATAAATCATGGAGGGGACAGTCTTGTTTCAGAACCTTCCGTTACTCTGGGGTGAAACACCCCTCTTGAGCGGCGTCCCCCCAGCTCCCTCCCTGACAACGCTCTGCGTTCGGCCTCCAGATTGTTCCATTCTAGACAGTGTAAAAGGAACCCCCCCAACATGCACCTTCCTATGTCTAATCTTTCACTTCACATCCTGCCTCTGAGGACCAGCCATGGTATTAATAGGTGACTTTATGACCGAATACTATTACATGGAAAATATGCTATGTGTTGTCAGCCCACTTTCCATGGGTGAGTGTTGGGTTTATGTTCACCTTTGCGCTTTTCTGACTAGTGCTGCCATGAATGTTGAAGATGGTCATTCCCTGTCCGGAGTCTGACTGCTGCACTTGGGCTCCATGGGGCGTGCTCTGGATGGCGTTTGGATTTTGACTGAATTTCCTTGCTAAGTTTAACCTCAGAAGGTTTTCCATGAAGTTGTGGATTTGCACAGGGTTCACGTGTCAGACTGGACTGGCGCACACAGGTTGGAGCCTGCATGCTGACAGCCTCGGGACGTCCCTGAGACGGACAGCTGTCACTCTGTGCAGGCCTCTGGGCTCAGTGGCAGCGGAGGGACGGGCCGGGGCAGCTTTCAGGGCTGGGACTCGGTCCAGCCTCTGCTAATTTCTCTGCGTCTCTTGCCCCAGCTCTGAGCCGTTCAGAGCCCTTACCGGATTTAAGAGCCCTTACTAAAGTTCTTTAAAGAAAAACACAATTTTGCTTTAATTTCCCAGAAAACAAAAACGTTTTCTTTGTGAAACATGAGGATAACCACAGAAAAGAATATGTTAGTTTAAAATAAAACATTTTTAGTTAATATGATATGTGTGAATCATTACAGCTAATTCATGGAATTAAATTCTAATCGCCACATAAGTTCAGTGTTTCACGACATAGCTTAAAATTACACCCTAAAATATGCGATTTTTTCTGGCTAAAGCAAAATTATCCTTAATGCGCCTGGAGGCAGACCCCACAGCTCCCTGTGAGAGACCACGTGCTTCAGAGCGGCGGAGAGTCCTGGGGTACAGTGGTCACTGCCCCTGGACTGCCTGGGCTCCGTCCCCTCGAGCTGCCACAGTGCGGACTCGGGGCGGACAGAGTGCCTGGCCTGCGGCACCATGTGTGACTGCTCCTCTCTTTGGAGACCCCCTTCCGGACCCTCCCCGGACCTCCCTGGGGATCACGGAGCAGCTGGGCCTGGGGCGCTCCGGCCCACGGGGACAGCAGCCACCCCGTAACTGTCCCCGGCTCTCCCCCTCCTGACACCGACCAGCCTGTGACCGGAGGTGACTGCTTCCGTGTGGCTGGCGGCTGCCGTGGGGACCCACAGGCCTGCACTTCTGTGATTTGCACTCTTGGGGCCACATCCTCCCGCAGTTTTCCACTGCAAACGTGAGCACCCCAAAGGGACTGAGAGGGGCTGCCAGGCCAGCTTCCCGAAAAACTGTTTCTTAATACTGTGGGGTTATGATAAAGAGAAACAGCAGCAGCCAAGAGCAGAAGGACTAGATACTAATAATCCACAACTCCTAGGTCTGATCTTTTGTAAAGTTTTTGTGAGGTTCTTAACTCCTGGGCTCGCACACCTGAGCATGACTTAAATATCAAATGTTATTCTGGAAACAGTGACACCAAATCTTCTTAAATGATCCTTTTGAATTATCGAGAGCACTGGTGAACAGGCGGTGAGAGATGCGGTGAGCCCTTTTGCTAGCAGTCAGACATGTACAGTTGAAAACTGGAGCCTTTTCGTTCCTCGATAAATTTAACGTTGGAACTTCTTGTGATAACGGCAGATCCTTAACCGAATACAACTTCTCTGTGTCAAACATTTCAGAATGATTCCGAAGCTCCTTCTGACAGGCACGTGCGCACTGTTCTGTGAATTGAGACTTTGTGGTAGAGGAGAATGAGTCCCTCCTCGTAAAGAGACGTGGCCATAGAAGAACACAGACTTACAGGCAGAGAAACGAAGCCCAGGCAAGGCAGAAAAGTGAGCCTGTCTGCTCCCCTGTTTCGGGGCCGCCAACCCCCTCAGGGCAGAGAGCCTGGGGCCCCCAGGGTCCTGGAGCAGCGGCTCCTCCTCCTGACCGCAGCCGAGTTCCCAGCTTTGGAGCCCAGCAGGAGGCTGCCGCACCTACAGGGTCACCAGGGCCCTGTCCACATCCCTCCGGTTCCTCTGATAGCAGCCCTTCGGGCTTTGCATGATGAGGACTGAGCTGCCCCGAGCATTTTGCATAATGTGAGAACAGTATATCACCTGGGCCTTATCATTAGCTCTGGATCTGCACACATCTAAAGGAGTTCCTGTCCTCAGGCTAAGGAGGTTTCTGGAAGGCAGGCGGCGGGAGGGGCCTGCTGCTGGGCTTCGGAAGCAGTGAGTGCTTCGGGGTTGCTAGAGCCATGTGGAGAGGGCCGTGAGCGCTCACTTCTCGCTCCTAGGAGACAAAGCCACGTGCAGTGGCCATGTGCCCGGGGCTGATAAATGCTTTGCACGCGGGACTTTGTCTGAGAAACAGATTGCGATGGCTAGGATTTAGGTCAGTGGATAATTCCGCACAAACAGCAAATCTTAATGCTGTTGACAAAAGAAGGGACACAAATAACTGGCAAATTCCATAAATCCCTGACTTGTAAGTACTTCTCTTTTCATAGATTTATCATAAGTGTCCTTGAAAGCTATCTGGAAAAAAAAGTTTGCAGGCCTCCCCCAGCTTGAGGGCACGGTTCTCAGAAGCGCTGATAGCAGCGCCCCCCAAAGGCTGGTGTTCAGGTAATCAGCGCCCGGCGGCCAGTACCCGACCTCTGGCTGACGGCGGTCCGTGCTTTCTGCCAGTGTGGCTGTCTTGAGTGGCCCAGGCGGGGCAGATGAGACCTCGCCTGAGGTCGGGAGACCAGTTCTCCTGTGTGGGGCTGGAAGATCAGATCGGCCTCAGCCCTAAGCGAAGAGACCCCCTGTGCCAACATGCCTGGCAGGGGGCCAGCCTCGGAGCCAGCTCAGCCTGCAGACACCCTCAGGGCCCACGGGGCTCCCTCGGCAGGGTGACCCCGGCGCCTCAGAACACGGATAGCCCGTCAAGGTGACCTTCCCGTCCCCTGTGGGAGCCTGACCTGGGTCTCTGCCCTGCACTGCGGAGAAGAGCCAGCACAGTGGCCAAGGTTCCAGCTGCCTGCTGTCTGTCTGTCTGTCTGTCTGTCTGTCTAGAAGAGCTGTGCATCCTCACTCAGGGCGATCTGTTGCCTGAGCTTTGTCTGTGTTTTTAACTTCTTTCAAGGGTGGCGCAGACATCAGCTGACGCCAGGTAGTAGAGAAAAGCACAGTCGCAGTCAAAGCTACAGTGAATGTTTAAATTTTTTAAAACTTTATTATCGTGAAAGACGCGTTGCATGACTCCCCCTCCAAACCCTCCCCTCGCTCTGAACACACTCGTCTCGCCGTTTTTGCGCTTCCTCCAGCAGCAGCAGCTCTGGAGACCTCCCTGTCTCTGGTCGCCCCGTCCCGCCCCGCCGTGTCGGGAATGGATTCAGTGTCTCCCTGTCACGGCCCGTGGGACTCTGGAGAGCAGATGGCGCCGGGTCTCATGAATACGGTGGATGAGGACGCAGCATCGTGTTTTTAAAGAAATGGCTGTAATGGAGGGCCGGAGGGTTAGCTCAGTGGTTCCAGCGCCTGCCTTGCAAGCATAAGGACCTGAGTTCGATCCCCGGTTACCACATATAATGCTGGGCGTGGTGGCTCACGCCTGTAATCCCAGCACTCGGGAGG
>PVIC010052420.1:0-12158 GCA_004025085.1 Thryonomys swinderianus | reverse complement strand
AAAGAAAGAAAGAAAGAAAGAAAGAAAGAAAGAAAGAAAGAAAGAAAGAAAGAAAGAAAGAAAGAAAGAAAGAAAGAAAGAAAGAAAGAAAGGGACTATATGTAGTCCTTCCATTCCTTAATTAAAATAGCTCATTTTGAATAATCTTTTTGTTTTTCAAATTTACGATACAGTGGTGCCTCGGTGAGCAATTTAATTCATTCCATGACTTGAAAATACACCCACGTTCATGTGGGAAAGATCGCCGCTGTCATAGTAATCACTCCGTGTAGCGTCTTCAAAGGAAAACAACGTTTTGCCAAACATTTATGTTTCCAAACCAAATTATATGCAAACAAAAATGTTCTTCAACTAAAGTACAACTTTATTTTCAAGTCTAATCCTTGCTAAAAGAGAGAAATAAATTGCAAAATAATATATTTATAAGGGCACTATATGTAGAATCCAATCATATTCATAAATCAAATTTATCATTAATTAACAAATGAAATAATGAAAGTGTGAAATATCCAGGTTTAAAAAAATGATATTTTTTGGCTTTAAAAGATTTTTAAATGTTCAATTTCAAAGTAAACAGGGAATGTTTTTTCAAATAATTTGAAATGTGTTTAAAATGTATATGCAAATTATTCTATATATAGTTAATATCATTTTGAAATTATTTTATATTTTTTCTTTTTTGTTCATAATTTTACAATTGCAAGGGTTCATAATATATTGTTATTATAGTTCATAATATATTATTATTATTATTATTATTATTATTTTTTGCTTTTTGGAGACAGGGTCTCACTTTGTAGTTCAGGCTGGCCCTGAGCTCACTATGGTGCCCAGGCAAGCCGCCGCGAACTCAGCAATCCTCCTGTCCCTGCCTCCCGAGTGCTGGGATTACAGGCGTGAGCCACCATGCCCGGCACTGTGGTATGTGGTATTGATTGCTGGTGGGCATGAGTCTCCACGCCCAGCATTGTATGTGGTTTCCGGGGATTGAACTCAGGACCTTGCACTTGCGAGGCAGGCGCCGGAACCACTGAGCTAACCCTCCGGCCCTATAGTTCATAATATATTATTATAGTGAGTTTTATTCAAAATGAGTCATACTGAGTTATAGTATGACTCATTTTGAATTTTATCTAAAGCATGACTCATTTGAATTCTTACCTTATAAAGTAAACTATCATTTTAGTCAAGGCTAAAACTGAGTTTTAGATAATAAAGATCTTCAAATACCAAAAAGTTGTTTCTGAATAGTATTTTAGTTTTTCTAAAGAAAACATTTAGTAATTATCTGGAAAAAAGCTAAAATATTGGAATGAGTATTTAAAATATGAAAAATTATAGAAACTTTCTTTTCTTCCATAAATGATTTGAGGTACAAGAATACATTAACATAGCTGGGTGTGGTGGCTCACACCTGTAATCCCAGCACTCAGGAGGTAGAGGCAGGGGGATTGCTGAGTTTGAGATTTTCTTGGGCTACAAAGTGAGCTCAGGGCCAGCCTGAACTACAAAGCGAGGCTCTGTCTCAAAAAAGAATCCGTTAACTTGGTAGCTCAGTTTACCTCAGGTCTCTTTCTTTCTGAACTGGAAAACCCAAGGCAAACATGACCCCATCCACGACCAGTGGCTGCAAAGAGAAGACTACCTTTATTGTTGACATGATCTGCATAAGTTAAAGATGATCCTTCATTGTTAATAGTTTACTGTGATACATATTACTGTATTTTAGAAATTAAAACTTTTCTAATCTGATTGATAACAAAAGCCATTGCTGCACATTGGGCCAAAAATAAATCTTGTCTGCATTGATTAAATTAAGTTGTGATCTTAATCTTTACCATTCTGGCCTTTTTGACCAATGAATAATTTGAGAAAAAATTCATTTGAATTACAATTTGATGACAGTAGGAGTAATTAAGTGGGGAATTTTCCAAAATTTAATGTAATGTAAAAATACTGTTAGATTTGCATTCATGATGACTCTTAGAGCTGAAGTTAGGTAAGTTAGAAGTTAGAAGGGTAGGGATATCATAAGACTTATTCACCAGAGTAAATCTGGCGTAAAACAAAATAATTTAATGAAACATTGAGCAAATCAATTCAAGTCTCTAAGTGTCCTCAACTATAAAATGATGGTTTGAGCCGGGCGTGGTGGCTCACACCTGTAATCCCAGCACTCGGGAGGCAGAGACAGGAGGATTGCTGAGTTCGAGGCTTGCCTGGGCTACATAGTGAGCTCAGAGCCAGTCTGAACTACAAAGCGAGACCCTGTCTCAAAAAAAAAAAAAAAATGATGGTTTGAACTTAATGGTCACTCATCCTCATCTCTGCTCTTTTATAATCATCTTAGAAAATGATGATTTTGCTAAAAATACAATGAATTTACAATGTGTAGCCAGACATGATGGTTCATGCCTAAAATCCCAGCACTCAGAGGGCAGAGGCAGGAGGATTGCCCTGAGTTCAAAGCTAGCCTGGGCTACATAGTGAGCTCATGGCCAGCCTGAATGATAAAGCAAGACCCTGTTCATAAAAGCAGAGAACAACAACAACAACAAAAAGTCTTGCACATATTCTGTCAATTTTTAGCTCAAACAATAATATATAATTAAAAATCTGTGCTAAGTCTAGAGACTCAAAGTTTTATGTTTTTAGAGGTATTAGATTCATGACTCATGAATGGTTAAATTTAGAACCAGAGCAATGTTTCCGTACAAAGTGGCAGCTATTGGAGTGTTCCCTCTGGTCCCTGAATGTAAGAAGCAATGAAACAGCTGCATACTAAGAGCTTTCTAAGATAACGATCTAGAAGTCTCATAAGCAAGGGCTATGAGACCTAACCTAACCTAACCTGTGGGATTATCTTTGGGATCAACTAAATCCTTGGATTTTGCAGCTTCTTTTTTCTTCCTCCATGCCAATGCTTTCTAGGAAATGATTCCCAAAAACTCTGAATATACCCTGAGCAGAAAGTGGGTAATGGATGTTTTACAAGTTTTATAAATAAAATAAAAGAGCAATGACACTCTTAACTGGTCATAATTAAAGCTTTCAGAATAAATGAAATTCTCATACATGAAGCTGAAAATCCATGTGAAAAAAATCTGATGTGCTTATAGATAAACTTCTTATTTAAACACATACCAACTCAAATTGTTCAGAAAGAAGATTCAGTCAGTGGAGACCCACTGATAAATGGAGTTAAAGTCAGCGAGCATCTTCTTTATTCAGAAGATGTGTGGTTTTAAAAAATAAAATGGAGTATGCCGGGCGTGGTGGCTCACGCCTGTAATCCAAGCACTTGGGAGGCAGAGGTAGGATTGCTGAGTTCGCGGCAGCTTGCCTGGGCTACATAGTGAGCTCAGGGCCAGCCTGAACTACAAAGTGAGACCCTGTCTCAAAAAATAAATAAATAAAATAAAATGGAGTATTACTCTGCCATAAAGAATCAATTTGAGTTAATTATACTCAAACATACCTTGAAGACATACTCATAAGTGAAATAGATAGGTCATAGATGTGTAAATACTGTATCTTTTCTGTGGTATGAGAATCCGAAACTGTAAATGAGTTCAAGAATATATGACAGATATTGTCAAATAGAAAATACGCAAAGGGAAAATAGTAAACTAACAGGAGGAAAAAAATGTGATGTCAAAAAAGGAAACTAAGCATATATACACATATATACATATATTTATGTATATATACACATGTACATATATTTATGTATACACACATATATACATGTATACACACACACACACACATATATATATATATATATATAAATAATGAGGTGCAGGGGTGTAGGGTGGGTAGGGGAAAGATGAGAAGTCATATACTAGTACAAATTCTCAAAGTTGAATGTTCATGATGTATATAGAAAATATATCAATAAAGAATTCAATTTTTTAAAAAATTTAAAAGCCAGTGAGCTAATAGAAATCACTGTAGTGTCTTTCATTTCCCTGGTGAACATTGGAAAACTCAAAGTGTAACACATAGTTTACAGCACCTGCATAGTACTTGGAGTAGGCTGGCAAAACATTAAGGATGAAAGTGTGGAGGAGGATCTGCTTGCATTATATTTGGCCCTGTCTGGTTTTTGCTTTGTTTTTTGTTTTTCTTTTCTGAGATTAATTTCATGGTGGTGGTTCCATCCTATGCAAACAAAAGCTTTGGGAAAATAGATTAATAGCAGGTCTAGAAAATCTATGATATTTGATTTCAGGGACATCTAGTATCATAATGAGGCAGAAAATACCATAGTAAAATCTGTAATTTTCTATAACTAATTCCTTAAACTGCATAGATAGTAGAATTGGAGAGCAGATTTTTAAAGATGGACTTTGAACTATATTTTTAAATGTAGAAATCTATCTTCTAATATTAATGTGATATTTCTCTTTTAATTTGATAATTTGATAATTTGTTTGATATTTAAGAAAATGAGATAATTTTGAACTTGAGTTTGAAATCTGTAAATTTGTTTTAGTCTTTTCTAAATCTATTTGTATATCTGTTTTATAAAACTATTCTTACATATCTAGTATTTTACATAATTATTCTTGAAATGGTTTATTTGGCATGAACACTGAATCCTTCTAATTGGTGATCTTTAATATTTAAGAAAATACACATAATACAGTAAATATTTCAACTTAATGATATAAATACTTCTAAATATTCTGAATATTTATTAGGAAACTGTAACCCAGTAGAAAAAGCCATTTGAAAAAGTTTTGATTTCTTCTTTCTGCCGTTCCTGCACTTGCTTTCTCCCATTCCTTTTCTCCTATTTTCTCATCTTTCATTTCTTTTTATTTTCCTTTCTTCCTTGGCATGTGTAGTATGCACAAAGATTTTCCCACAGATGGAGCAGTATTTGTTTATGAGCATTATATATTTCTTAGTTATATTTCTTCTTCCTTTCTTTCTTCCTTTCTTCCATTCTTCCTTCTTGCCTTCCTGCCTTCCTGCCTTCCTGCCTTTCTTTCTTTCTTTCTTTCTTTCTTTCTTTCTTTCTTTCTTTCTTTCTTTCTTTCTTTCTTTCTTTCTTTCTTTCTTTCTTTCTTTCTTTCTCTCTCTCTTTTTCTTTCTTTCTTTCTTTCTTTCTTTCTTTCTTTCTTTCTTTCTTTCTCTCTCTCTCTTTCTTTTCTTTCTCTCTCTCTCTCTCTTCTCTCTTTCTCTCTCTTCCTCTCCTCTCCTTTCCTTTCCTTTCCTTTTTTTTTTTTTGTGACAGGGTTTCTATCTGTAGTTCAGGCTGGCCCTGAGCTCACTATGTAGCCCAGGCCAGTCTTGAATTCACAGCAATCCTCCTGCCTCTGCCTCCCCGGTGCTGGGATTACAGGTGTGAGCCACCACACCTGGCATTGTGGTTTGTAATACTGAGAATTGAACTCGGGGCCTCTTGGTTTTCAGGCATACACTGGAACCACTGAGTTAGGATGAAGGTAGAAAGGCAAACAAGGGAACCAACAAACAACCTTACTTGCTTCTCTCTTCCCTTTTTATATTCTGTCTAGGCCACTGTGATTAGTGTGATGCCAAATTGATCAGTGGACTGTGTTAGTAATCGCATACCCTTCATCCAAACATCACACTCTAGGCTCAGACTCTTCTGAAAAAGCCCTGCTTATGACTCTGTAAAGTTTTAGGGGAACATCTAGACATCTGGCTATAACATTGTCTTGGTGTTTCTCCCTTTCCTTTTCTGTTTCTCTCTCACATACTAAAAAGAGACATGCCTTTCAAAACGCTTCCACTTGCTTTCATGACATGTATCCCTTCATTCTTGCATTTTTAAATTTTTGCAATTCCTTTTACTGGAGTATTATTTTTAAAAAATGCAGTGAATGCCACTGCTGAATACCATCTAATGCAAAGATAGGGTTGTAAAAGGATACATTGTGGCTACAACCGTCTTACTGACCAGTTCTGGCACCACTGACTTCTGGCTTTTCCCCATAGTTAAAATCACCATGGAAGGAGCATTCTGAATGGATACAAGACCTAGTGTTTATACAACGCAGTTAGGACACCCATTAAAGAAGACTCTATAACTCCTTTAGAAAATGGCTAAAATGATGACATAAACATGTTTGAAGTAACGGGGGGAATTTAGAGAAGTATTAAAGGCAATGTGTATTTTACTGTAATACAATTCTTGTTTAAATATTCACCATTTGTTTTGATCATACCTTGTATATTTAAAATATATTTACACATGTAATTTTTTCCAAAATATTTTCACTGTTCTCTTGAGTGAAATGGTGTTGTACTACAATAAAGTTAACTTCCTCACTACTAATTTTCACCTTAGCTAGTTGAATTTTATTGAGACAAAACAGTGGGGGAAAAATGAGATTAACTAGAAAATGTTCATCAAACAAATATTTTCCCATAGTTAAAAGTGTCCTCAGCATAAAGGCAAGTAACTAATAATAATACAAGTTTATTTGAATATTCACAAGGATAATTTATCTTTTCTGACATATTTTAGGCCTCTCAATTTGCTGATAGCACTATATACATAAAATTAAAATAGTTTTAAATGCTACATTTCTTATCCTACTCTAAATCACCACAACTTTTAAAAGGTATTTCTTTTCACCTTTGGAGATCAGAAGAGTAAAGATGAAAATTTAGATAATGACTGAATGGCATCTGTCATATTCCCTATACTTGTGGAGGCAGAGGAGGAGAATAAAAAGTTTGAATCCTGCCTGGGAAATTAGGAACTTAGGCTTTTTGCCTTAAAATGAAAATTTAAAGAGGAGTTAGTGGATTTAGCTCAGTGTCAAAATCTTGTCCAAGCCAAAAACTGTCCACAGTTTCATGTGTGATATGCTACCATATTGAAATATGTCTATAGATACAGCAATATATATTACATATATTGTGTGTAGTACTTTGCTTCCTTAACAAATTGGTATTTCAGTGGTATCTACCAGTTACTGGTCATGATAATTTAAGTGTATATTTTAATGGCACACTTACCATGTATGCTTCAGAATAAAGAATACAAAATTCTCAGAAAATGTGATACCTTCTGTCATTAAAAAAATTAAAGCCAGATATCTTCCTTATAATAGTATTAATTTCTCCTAGAGACTTATGGTATTGTGCTTTAGAGTCATTGATGGCTAAAGTATGCATGTGTAATGTACTGAATGAATATGAAATTTACCCATAATCCTTCCTTTTACTATCTTTGGAAAAATTGCACTTCCTAATTTACAGAGATATGTAATAAAAATTAAACATTGTATAGACTTCAAAACTGTGTCAATATCTTTACCTCTTTTCCAATTATTTAAATTGGAAAATTTGATTCTTTCCATAAACATATGTCAGCCCATAGGCAACATGCCCAGGTATGTAGTGTGATTTCTATATAAAACACTTCCCCAAAGGAAAAAAAATAATGTTGAAATAAAATGAAAAGAGATCACAGATAAAAACAGGAAAAATTATAGTTCTTTTTAGCCATTGGTGTGGTGTCTAAAGGCTATTGTCAAGGATGTCAACTTTGTAAGTGGATAATGTTGATCTGACATACCATACATCTATCAAATCCTGCTTTTTATCAAGCTGTTATTTCACTTTCTGATTACTCAGATGTTTCCCTACCCTAAAAGATATGATGATTCTCATAAAGGGACCAGGAGAGAAGTAACACCGATACATTGAAGTGGAAGGGAAGGTCAAGGTTTCAAACCTTTGTGGAGTAAAACTTCAGTTAACTCTTGCTGAATCTGTTCACAAATAAAAGCTAGCAAACAGTACTTGAAACATTGGAAGTTTAATACTGAATGGATTTACTGAGCTTTGAGCTTTCTGAATTGGTATTATAATTTTTTTACCTTAGAATAAAATTTCACAAATCTCAGATACATATAAAAATTCTGATAGATTTCTTCTAAGATGTCCAAACCATACTTCATATTTTCATGCTTTGTGGAAAAAAAGAATAATGTACAAATTGAAGTAGAGTTCATGTAAGTGAAGGAGTGAGAAAAACAAATATAAAAATAAAATGTGACATAGTAGCTATCATTATGGCAACATCTGATCCTTGAAGAAGTTAGAGACCATGGTGATATTTTTGAGAACATTTGTGATTTTCTTCTCTCATTTACTTAGACAGTACTTACTGAGAGTTTACTAATCTATCTACAAAGTCATGGTTCTATACTCTAAAGATTATAGTCTTTTGATTTTTTTTTTTTTTTTTTTTTTTTTCTGAGACAGGGTCTCGCTTTGTAGTTCAGGCTGGCCCTGAGCTCACTATGTAGCCCAGGAACTCAGCTCACTATGTAGCCTGGAACTCAGCAATCCTCCTGTAACTGTCTCCCGAGTGCTGGGATTACAGGCATGAGCCACCACGTCCAGCACTGTGCTATGTGGTATTGATTGCTGGTGGGCATGAGTCACCACGCCGAGCATTGTATGTTTTTAACCAGGATCAAACTCAGGACCTTGTGCTTGTGAGGCAGGCACTGGAACCACTGAGCTAAATCTCCAGCTCCTAGATGGTATATTTTAAAATAAACAAGAGAAAGTGACCCAGGGGCTAAAATTATTTTTAGTGATTGTTGTTTTTATAATACATGTGAAGTAAAGATGAAAAGTTTATGATAATGAGATTTGAATTACAATTGCTAAAGGCATGAAGTTTGATCTAATTCAAAGAACTGTGGGATACAATGCTTCATTCACGTGACTTATTCTTTAAAATTACATTTAAATATAGCATTCTTGCTGTGGTGGAAATTCAAAACTGTATGAAGCCCTGACAGTACATTATTCAAGTTTACTTTAGGGATGGGTGTATTGTAGAGAGTATCAGTTACATCTCAACATTTGTATGCAGAGTCATAATCTTTATCAATAACTTCTAAATTTTAAAATTTCAAAGAAAAATTAGTTGAATATGCACTGCAAATACACAATTATCTGGAGTTCTTGCTTATCTGAGTAGTGGTAACATGAGCTAGGAATCATATTTATCAACATATCATAATTTAATTCATTCCATCAGTGTTATTCCTAATGGACAGTTCTCTCTTTTAGCTGCTGCCAACCTCCCCTTGAGTCATATAAAGGGATAGTAGGGGCTGCAGACATGTTGGGTGTGGAATCCATTATACCATGCCTTTCATTCCTATTAACCTTAACAATCCTTCCTGAAAGCACTGAAACTCATTAAGTAAAACTCAGGTCTCTGAGACTGTAAGTAAAGGATATTCAGATGTAATCGAGGTGGAATAGAACCATGAGGTAGAACCATGCATATAGCTATGCTATAAGTTGTGAGATATGTGTTCTGAAATTCTGTCATCATGAAGCACAAACATCATATACATAAAAACAGGCACTACATGAGGTAGTTTACTCTTCAAAACCACTAGCATATGTGGTTAGTTTTGATTGTGTGTGTTATGATTATATTCAATTATAGACAGATATATCCCTGAAGCTTAATTTTTTTTTTTTTTGAGACAGGGTCTCACTTTGCAGTTCAGGCTGGCTCTGAGCTCACTATGTAGTCCAGGCAAGCCTGGAACTCAGCAATCCTCCTGCCTCTGCCTCCCAAATTCTGGGATTACAGGTGTGAGCCACCACACCTGGCACTGTGGTATGTGGTATTGATTGCTGGTGGGCGTCACCACCAAGCTGGTGGGCTTGGTGGGTGAGTCACCAAGCTCAGCATTGTGTGTGGTGACTGGGGATAAAACTCAGGACCTTGCACTTGCGAGGCAGGCACCAGAACCACTGAGTTAAATCTCCGGCCTGAAGCTTAAAATTTTTGAATTCCTAAGGAAGAATTCAGATTCTTTCAAGACATTGTGAAAAGCATATACATGTGTATTTATGTGTGCACATATACACTGATACATAGAAATAACATAAAGATAAGTGTCTCTTAAAAAATAAGAACATTATATTACCAATTCAGAAAGCTCAAAGCTCAGTAAATCCATTCAGTAATAAGCTTCTAATGTTTCAAGTACTGTTTACCAGCTGTTTATTTTTATAGCAATCCTGTATTTGATAATAGCATACCTCCATTCTATAGATGAAGAAAAGGAGTAATTTGCAAAGAATGAGCAGGTAACAATGAAAGAGCCAGAATTTGACTCCAAACAATCGTTTTTAAAAATCCACATGCTCTGTCACTCTGAGGTGCCTAAAAGTTTGACCACATAGTAAAATTTAAGTCCCTGTAATAAATGATTGAATAAAATAAGACAAAACTCTGTTGAGATTATTTATTCAATATTTCAAAGAAACTTTTAAAAATAGTTTTAAGGCATAAATTCATGAATATATCACAATTCAAGGTCACAGAGAGTAAATAAAATAAAAATATTTAAGAAAGAAAATTAATGAAAGTGAGAACTAATTGAAAAATATTTAGCAGAAAAACAAGATACTAAACTTTCATCAAGGAGACAATATTTTTTTTCAACAATTTAAAACTATACTAGTAAAGGGCCAGAGATTTAGCCCAGTGGTTCCAGCGTCTGCCTCGCAAGCGAAGGCCCTGAGTTTGATCCCAGTAACCACATACAATGCTGGGTGTGGTGACTCACGCCCACCAGCCATCAATACCACATACCACCGTACCGGGTGTGGTGGCTCACGCCTGTAATCCCAGCACTCAGGAGGCAGAGGCAGGAGGATTGCTGAGTTCCAGACTTGCCTGGGCTACAGAGTGAGCTCAGGGCCAGCCTGAACTGCAAAGCGAGACCCTGTCTCAAAAAACAAACAAACAAACAAACAAAAAAAACTATACTAGTACATCTACAAATTCTCATACCAGAGAAAAGATACAGTATTTACATATCTGTAGAAGTAAATTAATTCTAGAATGTATGATAGATTTTGTGAAACGGAAAGTAATGAAGGGGAAGAATATGATTTGGAAAGAAAAGAAAAGATCATATATTTAGGGGCTGGGGGTTTATGGGGTGGGTAGGTATATGTGTAAAAATGAGTATTAACTTGTTTCATATACTGGTACAAATTCCCCAATATTGAGTGTGATCGTGAGCTGTATATGTACCAATAAAGAATTCAATTACAAAAGCTATAATAGTACACAGGAAGGGCAAAAAAAAAAAAGTAACCAAGATACTAAATTGGCTATAAGGAGAGATCTGAAAATCAAATGCCAAAGCCACAAGGAATGGAATTCAAGCCAGACCTTAAGTAAGAAATAGCACAATGACCCACAAAAAGTAAAATGAGAAATAAAATGCAACCACAGTCATAGTGTATGTGTGCAAGTAAGTGCGTGCATGACTCACACACATCAACACAAAATAAAGCCTGAAACAACGACTAATTATCCCGCTGCTAACATTAGTTGGTTGTATAGTCTCAATTGTTTCTATCCTAATTTAGAGATTGTCATTTTATAGTGAATTTACATTGAAATTTACTTCTACTTAACAGCACTTTTGTCAATATAACACAAAAGTGAAGATAAAGATTGGAAACTTTCTTTAAAGGTTTTAGGAAATCTATTGAAGAGCTAACAGTTAGTATGCAAATTGCAAATTAAGGAACTTGAATGAACTAATTAATTAACAAATTCTCATTTGTGAAGCTGAAATGAAGTGATATGTTTAATGAAAACCACAGCTATACAGAAGGGGTAAACTTTGCTCTGCAACTTTCCATTAAATCAGACAGAACCTAATCAATGAATATTTGTGACATATTGCTGAACGATTCTGTTGATACACTTACTTCTTTATGCTAAGCATTTTACTCTGACCTTATATTTGGCAATTGAATAGCAAGAATGGCCATCCATAATTTAAATATAATTGTCTTTAAAGCCTACTCTCTAAACTGTTTTTTAAATGGAGTTCCATTGATTAGGTGATCGGCAGTTAAATCAATGACATAAAATCAGTAGCAGAAATTAAAGGTTAAAACAGAAGTTGGCTAATAAGTTCACATCAAGTGTATTTCTAACAAAACTTGTCCTCACACTTTTGAATTGTCCTATAATCTTTAATTTGAAGTCTTGTTAGTTCACATGTCTTGGGGTCTTGACCCTGGGATTTTCCCTGGTGACTAAGGAAGGGAACAGGAACCAATGTAAGTCATAGTAAGATATGTCAAGTTTGTTTCTCTTC
>PVIC010052419.1:0-12171 GCA_004025085.1 Thryonomys swinderianus | reverse complement strand
AAAAAAAAAAAAAAAAAAAAAAAAAAAAAAAAGAAAGTATCCTAAGGGAAATGAGGGGTAGGGGCAAATAATGAAGGGAAAGAAAAAATTGTGATAGTAAAAAAAAAACCTCACATATATAGAGGATGTGGGCTATATGGTGGGTAAGGGAATGGGAAAAATGAAAATTAAATCATGTCATATAGTGGTACAAATTCTCAATGTTGAGTGTGATCCTGATGTGTATATAAAGTATACCTATGTCACAATAAAAAAAAGAAAATCTGGGGCCAGTTCCTAAGGATACTAAAATCTGACTGAATACAGGAGAGAGATTTTGAAGGCCATGGAGAGGAGCCTGAGCCTTCAGTTGACCAATTTGAGTTACAACTACCCTCTGAGAACAGAATGAATTTATAAATTAAGGGCTCCTTGTATTTAAAGATAACATGAAAGAGGATAGAGTGTTTCTTCCAGAAGGTGAGAGAATAGAATGCTAAGAAATGGTGTTTCTCCCATGTTTATTTCTTACTACCTTTGTGACTCTGAATAACGTATTTAATCCTCTCTGTGCTGCATTTTCTCATCTGTAAAGGAGGAATTAGCTATAATAATATCTATTTTAGGAAACTCTTAGGAGTTTGAAATGAGTTAATATGTGTGAAACATTTAGATCTGTTTCACACATAGTTAGAACTTACTAATTTCTCTATTTGTAACTAAAGTAATAACAATTATTTTTATTATAACACCTGTTGAATAAGCAGCCTCAGAAATGTTAAGTCAGTTGTCTGAAGAGCATAAGGAAATCCAGAACAAATTTATTAGGTTTAGTCAATTCAATTATTACCCAGACTAAATTTTTCAACTAATAAAGTATCATTATTTTCTTTTAAAAATAGCTTAATAACCTTAATAATCTTGAGTTAATGAAATCAATCTCATTTATATAATTATATAAAGATAAAATATTAATTTTAACTATTTCTCACATGGATTAAAAATTTGTATGTGAAATTTGATGCAAAAGTCACAATTTAGGATTAAAGCACATTTCTCCACACAAATTACTAATTGTTATCTATAATTCTATACATTAAACTACTTCCACAAGAACTCTGGGTTCTCTATCTTGCTGTACCAAATATGACTTAAAAATAACTATCCTAAATCAACTTTCTGTATTAATTGCAAAAGGCACCACTTAGGTTCTAAGTGGACTTTATTTTATTTACATAGTTTCAACTATGCTTGCTGTTTTCCATTTTTTGTTTCTACTTGGTAAAGATAAACTCTCCTTAATTTCTAAGACTATGCTTAGCTTTTTCTTCAGTGATTTACATGCATTTCTTCACTCCCTGCAGTAAGAAGCAGCATAAAGCTGCTAATGTTCTTCACTCACCTGGGTGTTTATATAAAGTATCTTTAATCTTCAGAACAACATCATTAAGTAGGACCTTTTAGCTCAAATTGGTACCTGACAGTAGGGTTTGGAGACTTCTCTCAACCTGTTCAGCATCACCCAGCTGCGCCCTGGCATGTGAGAGATCCAGTCCCTGTTTCATATGGGTCCTTTCTAACCCACCAAGACCCCTAGTTAAGGCAGGTAGCTGGCCTCTTCCACAGATCTCAGCACTAACTTCTGCATCCTTAGAGCTTAGATCTCACTGTGCCATTTTGGCTACCTTCTCCCCATCCAGCCATACGTGTCACCCATAGATTTGTACAGTGCAAATCTCCAACTGGGCTAACTTCTGTTGCCAGTTTTTGTTTTCCATAAACATTATCTCGCTAGGGATTCTACCTTATCTCAGACTTATGAGGGAAAACAAGAGCTTGTATTGGCTGATTGGCTGTGGAGCTCAAACTACACAGTGGCTCTTGTGTGCACTGCAACACAATTTTTCATGCACTGAATTCTGTATTCTTTTAAAAGCCTTTCTGTGACACAATGTGGCTTTACATAAGCCATTTAGCTCTACATAAGCAAGCACAATGAGGAGCGTGATTCAGTGGGACAGCTCTTTGTCTCTGCCTTCCTTTCATGGAGATGAAGTTGTAGCTGTGTGTCACCCGTCTTTTGCAGTGAACTCTCAGATCAGCATTAGGATTTCAAAACAATGGAACCCAAGCAGTAAATGTCTAAATTGCTGAACATCCCAAACCGACTTCACCACCCTGTTGAATTTAGTTTCCCATGAATATTCTGATTAAGCTTCTTTTTAAACCAAGCTATGCTTTCATTTCTCCTTTGAATTTTACAAGAGAAAGTTTGGCGTGTATGTGCTGTTTATATGAATGAATTTATTATACAGCATTAAATTAATATTTCAATTATTTTGAAGGGTGATCTTTTAAATTTATAAATGTAATGATCGTAAAAATGTTTTTATTGCCATCCCACCTAAAAAAGCAATGCCCATTACAGCACAATTTTCTTTTCCAGTGATTTTTAACCTGAAATTTTGTTAATGTTTTATAACTAATGGAATTTTGATAAAATTATCTGAAATTTTTATATTCTAAAATTTCTCAATAATACCAAATGCCACCATGCAATGGATGGGTTGGGTTTTGAACTGTAATTATAGCTCATTTTCTGACTCTGCTGGCCTTTGAGAAAGTCTCTGCTCCCAAGTATATTTTCAAGTACCAAACACATTATAATCTAAGCCATGATTCTCAGGAGTTAAGTACACCGGGTATAGTGTATCCATGCAGCAGAGTCAGGGAAGAGCCCACGCCCAGGAAATCAGCCTCCTGTCCACGCTGAGACAGATAATGACTTCAGTCCCTCATGACTGACTCCCACTGCTGGTTTGTTGGCAGGTCGGCTTTCTACCTCCAGCCTTATGGTTTGTCATTGCAACTGGTAGGCAGGTAGATGAAGAGGGGTGGCATATGAGTTTACTAACAAGTGGAACTGGAAATCGCCCTTGGCTTATCAATGAAAGGCTCCCAGAGAGGTTCCAATAGTTAATTAACTACCTTAGAGAAAAACCTTTTGTGTTGCTGTTGTTGTTTGTTTTGAAGCCACTCTTGTACATCATAGGCAGAGAGAAATGAGCATGAGAAGTCCCTGAAGACAAAATTTTCCCATTCTGAAATATTAGAAATATTTTGTAGCCATTATTATTTGCCAACCATAGTGTTGATCTCTATGGTCCTGATATTTTTATTACCACCATCCTTTGCCACTTGAAAAGACTTGTTTTAAAACAGAAGTTTAAAGTGGAAATCTTCAGTGATACATCAGTAATTTGAAAGTCCATATAACTTACTTGCTAGATACTCACTGTCAATTTGCACTGACAAGCCAAAGACATGAGTATCTTCTGACTGTACCCTTGATGCAGCCAGCAGGACCCAAGGTCATTCACACATATCTCAGATAATTCAGAAGGAGCACATGTTTGATGTATGTGTGCATTGTGTACAGGGATATCTGGGCTTGTGTTTGCTTTCTTACACAGAAACATAAAAGCAGACATAACTGGTCCTCCAAGTGGCCAGGTTCTGTAGCTATGCTTGCACACTATGAGCTTTTATCTTTATAAAGAGATTTTGGGATCATCTGAATTCTACCCATGATTCTTACTTTTAGTTCACAATAAGAGGCAACACTTGATTAAGTGACTTTATAGGAACCAGTGTCAGCTTTCTGAGAAGAAGGCATTTACATTTTAGTGCTTTCCTCGAAGGAGACCTTGTAAACTGCTACCTGAGCAGACCCAAGGGCAGGGCACCAACCAAGGCACAGCACAACTTGATATTATAAACTAGAATGTGGAAATGACTCCCTGTGTGACCTAAGTACCAAAGATGACCTAATAACAAAAGCAGTGATGGGCATTTGTGTAATTCTCAGGGTCTGGGTTCCAGTCAGCTGCTCTGTAGTCAGGGAAGTCTTCAAATCAAAGACCCTCTGTATATATGTTGCATGACTGTTGAATGTCTTCATGAGTGTTTGTCTTTTATGTATGATTAATACACACAATGTTTTTCTTTTCTTTCCTTTTCCCTTTTTGTAGAAATTATTGAGCCTACTACCTCTAGTCCTGTCACAAGTCCAGGTCAGTATCCACATACATTCCCAAAGTATGTCTGGGTACTTTTCCCATGAAACAAGACCTTCACACATCATAGGAACAAACCGAGTTCCTTCTGGGCTGTGTGCTTATGGCACTGCTCTTGTCTGTCACTTGTCCTCGTCTGTCTGTGGTTTGTCCTCCCTCTGGATTCTGTGACCTGTTCCAGATGTGAGTGACCCTGACTGAAGTTAACATCTTTGGCTTCATTCTGTAGGCTTATGCAGTAAATATGTGTTGCGCTGTAGAATAGCTGCAAGGTGATTAGCCTCTGCAGCGCCTTTGCAAACAGAGCTATAGAGAGTTTACAAGGTTTTCTGAGTAGCTATTAAAAAACTGTTTACTTTAGCTTGCTATTACATTATTGTAAAATCATTATGAAGCAGGGAGGCATTTAGTGTTTCCAAAAGGAAAAATAGCAGGGAGAAAACCAATATTTCCACTCTTTCTCTATTATGGTGGGAGATTCTGGTCTCTCGAAGCTGTCAAGTCCAAGGACTTATTTTCAGTTGTTGGGCTTTATTTTTAGATTGTTCCTAATTCAATCTCAAATACTCAGTTTGAAAAGATAGGCCATTGCTATAAGTGTGTTTTTAAGAGTTGTTTTCAACTGTGAACGTTTCTGAGTGACATAAAATCGAGATAAAGGCTATTGATATTAGGAACAACTTTTATCTTGTTGTGTAGGAATTTAGCGGTTCATTTTGAATGTTGACTGCTGGCTATTTAAAAAAGAAAGTGGAACTGCTAAAGTGATTTAGCTTTGAAAAGTTCATAGGGATTTCTTGTAACTGCTGAGTTGAAGGATTTGTTGGTGCTGCCTACCCATAAAGAGGTATAAGTTAGTTAAATAGTTGTTTCTCCTCTCATTCCAGAAATGGCATGAAATTTTAGTCTAAAACAGGATTTGCTGATCTGAGAAACTGAGTGTTTTAGAAATGAAAAAAAGTCTATCTCAAACTGTAATCAATCAAAAATGCTTTAAATTGCCTTAGATGATTATGAATTGCCCCTACCCCCAAAATGAAACAAGTGTGAGCAAGTCTATGATTATGTATTTAAAGAATCTCATAACACTTTCTGGTCAAATTATAGAATACACTTTCATAACCTCTCAGAAAGAAGCATATTTGAATAATCTATCTTATATTATTTTATAGTCAGTGCATGCAACGTTTAAATTACATGATTATAAGTAACCATTTCTCATTTTATGGGTGGAATGCAGAGTTCTTAAGTCTGAGCATCCTATTGATACAATAAGAATGATTAATTGTTTGAGTCTGATTTTTCTTTGAAGTTAACTTTTTAAACTGATTTCCCTTGGCTCCTGCAGAGTAATACAATCTCAGGTTTATATGACAATTTTGAATTAATATTATTAGTAATCTTTGTGGTCTTCTTTCCTCCATCAGTTTTATAGTGGATGTCAGTTAATTTCCACAAATGTCAACTAGTGTCTAGAAGAAAGATTACATCAATGGTTACTTCCCTTTGGTCATTGACCTAATTACTGGATGAAGTGGTCCTAAAATAAAAGGATAGGACACACTGCTCATCTGCTCAAATAAAGAAGAATGGAATGCAAAACAATTTTAAAGGGCTATCTGGTGGCATTTATTACCACCATTTCTGGGGACTGGTTTGGGAAAGAAATCTGTCTTTGACAACTGCAACAGGAATCTTCCAGTCAGCCTTCACTTTCAGTAGTGTCTCATATAAAACAAATCAGCTGTCTAAAAACAAGCAAAATAGCTCTTTAGAAAGAGTCATGCTTCTTCAAATAATGTACAGTATGAGGGGTAGGAATATAGACTTTGAAACCAATAGCAAAGGGCTGAGTCCTGCTTCTATTGCCTTTTAGCTGTATGAACTTCAAGTTATTTCATCTCCCTGTGACTCAGACTGGTCATTTAAGATGGGGCAAAAATGCAGTATGATGTACTACTTAACATACAGAGTTTTTGCAAATTTGAGTAGTTTAATTGTGGTAATACCTCTACTAGAGTGTCTTATCACAACTTAAGTAAAATAAAACTGTAGATAAGAAAGTTGGGGATGTGTGTGTGTGTGTGTGTGCGCGCGCGCACGTGCATGCACACGTGTGTGTGTGTGTGTGTGTGTGTGTGTGGTGATGTTCAGATTAGGAAAAATTTAATAACCTGCTTAAAAACAAGAAATTGTACATTTTAGTCTCACAATTACTCTAAGACCTAATAATTGTTGCTACTGCCTATAGAATGCCTAAGCAACAGCCATTAAGTTCCCAGATTGGTCAATTTGTTGCTTGGGTGAAATGTTTCACCACTGTGAATGCAATAAGAATAGTCTAAAATTGAACTCCTCAGCCCTGCAATCTTTCAAGGAGATATCTCACATTTTAAAAAGTATTACAGGGAAAGTTAATAAATCCATGCTGAATTGAACTGAAGTGGGCTGAAGGACAGAAAAACAAATGCAACCATAAATGAAACTCATCCTTCATTAACTGTGAATTTTTTGAAAAGCTCCAGGGAGCCATTTGGTTAGGCAGGAACTTAAAGAGTACATGGTCATAACAGGATTGAAAGAGTAGTATAAATGATAAATAAAAGCTTTTAAAGCATGTGCACTCTTCTAAGCAAAATGCAAAGGAGGATTTGACCATATATAACTCTAAGCAAAATATCATTTAAGGAGTATAGGAAAATAATTTTCTCTGTGGATAAAGCCAAACATTCAATTTCCAGTTGTTTAAAACAAAACTTTAAAAAATGTCAACCAAAAAATAATAGTAAGTGAAAATTTTCATGAAAATATTCAGGAGACAAAAAACATTAGATTTCCTATCTAGCCCATTTGCTGCTTCTCCATAAGAGGAAAAGAGAATGAAAATGTCTTGACATGGTTCTGATATTACTGAGTTTCTAATATTACTGCCAAGTAGTTAAAGCAGAGATAAAGTGATGCAGTTATGAAAATATTAGACACACTGAAAATAGATGGAAGAATGTGGATTTACATCATTTATCCCCATAAATTGTAAAGAAATGAAAGTCTTCAAGTTATAACTTATATTTTTATATATTCTTGACAAGTAAAAATCTGTTACAATTGATGGGGATGAAAACTGAATTATTAACATCGTTATTCAGGAATAAGCCACAAAATACAGTGTGTAATAAGAACAAAAGGAAATTATTCTTTGATCAGCCTCAAAGTTTGAAAGGTAAAGGGCATTTTTCATGATGAATGAGCTATGCAGTGAGTATGAAAATAAACCACTGTTGTTGTAATTCTGTGTTAAGCTGTAAACTATTCTGGGTGGGGGTCAGCATGCTGGATGGGACCGCCCAGGGAGAGGAGGGAGGGCAGTGCATTACTCAACTCCCTATGCTTCAGGATCTCAGTTAATTTCTATGAAAACAAACATGTATGCTTTTGCGGTCACTCGTAAAGTGCATTTTAGTACTATATATTGAACTTTTATTTTGTAAAGGGGAGGCCAAACTGTCTATTTAAAAAAAAAAACAAACTATTATTTCTGAAATAACCTATTGGTTTGCTACTGCAGACAGTCTAAGGACACTGCATAGGGCTCTGCTTTGTGACCTTAATCCCAGGAAGTCACAGTTAAACTTCCTGGCCCAGAATCAGCTCTTAATGCCCGGAATTTGGTTTTAGATTCTAAGGTCATAACTGTCCAGGTAACACTCAATGATTATCCAAAAAGTTATTTAGAGTTCCAGTCAAGCCAATATTCACTTGTTTTCATATAAATTAAAAAAAATAGGAACACTAATTCAGTCAACTGATTTAGCTCATATGCAGGGAATTAAAATTAGGAGTTTCTTGGGCTGGAGATTTAGCTCAGTGGTTCCAGTGCCTGCTTCACAAGCACAAGTCCCTGAGTTCAATCCTGGTAACCACATACAATGCTGGGCGTGGTGACTCACGCTCACCAGCAATCAGTACCACATACCACAGTGCCAGGCGTGGTGGCTCACGCTTGTCATCCCAGCACTCGGGAGGCAGAGGCAGGAGGATTGCTGAGTCAAGGCTTGTCTGGGCTACATAGTGAGCTCAGGGCCAGCCTGAACTAGAAAGCAAGACCCTGTCTCAAAAAAAAAAAAAAAAAAAAAAAAAAAAAAAAAAAAAAAAAGGAGTTTCTTTAATGCACTGCTGATGTTCTATCTAGTTTATTTTTTGTCCTTACTTTGTGTCTAGAAATCATCTTTAGCAGTCATCAACTGAAAATTGTTATTTTGTAGACAATTTTGTTTTTAGATGTCTGCCACTGATATTCAGAATATAATGCCTTTTCTTATATATATTTTAGGCAAATAGAGAAGTTATTTTAAAACATGATTTTCCCATATATGATAATAAAGCCCCAAATCAACCCAAACCCTTTGTTTTTCTGGGAAAGCTTCACTATTTAAAACGGCTTGTTCAGTGTATTGTGTTTTGTGCTCGCTTCGGCAGCACATATACTAAAAGTGTATTGTGTTTTTGTGTCTTTGAACTTCATTTTTAAGTGTGTGGAACAAACGTAGTTGCAGTTGGCAGCCAGACAAATATACTTATCTTTAACCAAAGGCCAGTCATCAATATAGAAAAAAACAAAATGAAAATGCCCAGAACTGCATCATAAAATACATTTGCTTCACTCTAAACAACAGAAAGTTGTTTGAAAAACAAACAAAACATAATGTTTTTAAACTAAATCTTTTAAATTCATGAAATGATACATTATATAAAGAAATCTAACTCTGAATTGAGTAATTCCTGTTGATTCATGTACTTCACAGTTTTTCACTTTGATGGCTTACTGCATTTCATTAAAAACAGAAATGGGTTTATTCCACTTACCTCAGGAAACCCTATTTCCTATTGCTGCTAGAAAACATAGTTCATTATTTAGCAAACATTTAATGAGGAACAGTCATTATGGAGCACTGAGTTCTGGGAGCATAAAGCTACTATCGTAAAGGAGTTGATAATCTATCCAGGAGACAGGGATATATATGACTATCCATTTTTTAAAATATATAATGCTCTATAATTTTTGTCCAGAGAAAATATGGACAGTTTTGGAGGAAATCTTCATGAATATTAACAAGGTCTTTTTACGTTGGACTGAATGGACTTTCCATAGAAAGCAGCAAAGAAAGGATTCTCCATAGAAAGCAAAAAAAATTCTTACAAAGTCAAAAAGGTAGATGTTGTAAGAGAGTGAGGCTATCAGCTACAGTGAGTTCTGTGGTTCTTACCTAATACAGTGTCTGGTGTTAGGTCTGCTATGCAGGCCAGAAAGCTTTAACAGCAAGACTCAGTCAACCACCCAACAAAGCACTGGAACCAAAAAACAAGCTCATTCAATTGCATTATCAAGTTCTATGCTGGAAAAAAAGTGTAACTGTCAATCAAGAATCTTTCTTCAAGAAATGAAAGAATGAACTTAGAAAACACTTACGTAGTCCACAAAGTTATATATAGCTCCAAGGACTAGGTCATGAGAGAAGCACAGAAACTGGTAGAAATTGAAAGCAAGTGAGCTTGTGTTCTTTCTGTCAGTCCCCAAGAGTTTGAACATCTGAAATTTCACAAGATGCACATGCCTCGGACATGCGAAGGTGGTGAGTGTATTGCTTGTCACTTGAATTACACTTTGGTGGGTGAGAGGCATGGAAGCAAAAGAGACAGATATAAGGAAACACACGCCATAATGGAAATATATAATGTGCTCTGCGAATTCTGCTCTGGCCTTTAGTATATGCAGAAAGGCTTTCTAAGTGAAATGAAACTGGGATTGGGCAAAATGTGGAGGAAACCAAGGCAAAAAGCCATTTGGGACAGAGTTTGATGCGGGAAAGGAAGAGACATGGACCACACAGCAGTGCGCTTGGAGAGAATTACTGGTAATTCCTGGAGTGTAAATTGGGCAGACAGTGCAGTGGGCTTGGGAAATGCACAGGCCAAGGTCACGAAAGGTTATGTGTACCATGCTTGGAAGTTTGGTCAGCTTAACCTTAGACACAGGCTGAGTCTTAGGCTTCCTGTGTATCTTCGAGGGTCAAAGTGAAGGGTTCTTAGGTGTAACTAAGACTGGCATCTAAGAAAATTATTATGCAATACTAGGAAAGAGGTGAAAAGGCCTGGCCTGGGACAGTTTAAGTAGGAAGGTGATAATGGAACTGATTTAAAATTGTTTAGAAATGAAAAATATCAGGGAACAGTGGTGTTTTGGAAGATAAGGGATGGACAAAACAGTGAGAGTTCCAGTATCTTCCAGCTCTCACTGTGAACTGTGGAAACACAGATACAGAGACATCTTGGATGCCATGCCAAATGCTTATGACCTTCTTCTTTTGTTTGGGAAAGGATCTAAAGTTCTATTTTATTTTAAACACAGAGGGGCCGGAGGGTTAGCTCAGTGGTTCCAGCACCTGCCTCGCAAGCGCAAGGTCCTGAGTTTGATCCCCAGTTACCACAAATAATGCTGGGCGTGGAGACACGCCCACCAACAATCAACACCGCATACCACAATGCCGGACGTGGTGACTCACGCCTGTAATCCCAGCACTTGGGAGGCAGAGACAAGAGGATTGCTGAGTTCGTGGCAGCTTTCCTGGGCACCATAGTGAGCTCAGGGCCAGCCTGAACTACAAAAGCGAGACCCTGTCTCAAAAAGCAAAAAAAAAAAAAAAAAAAAAAAAAAAAAAAAAAAAAAAAAAAAAAAAAAAAAAAAAAAAAAAAAAAAAAAAAAAAAAAAAAAAAAAAAAAAAAAAAAAAAAAAAAAAAAAAAAAAAAAAAAAAACCCACAGAAATAATAAATTAATACCGCTGTGAGTATTCGGTAAAAGTAGGAAAATGAAGCAAAAACATTCGGAGGCATCAAACAGGCTTTGAAAGTTGAGTCAAGTTCAGTGCCCTCTCTTAGAAAAATGTCTACCTGAGGACAAATATCTCTCTATAAGCTGGTAATGAGTTCCTACAAAACAGTGAACCAGCTTGTGGTATTATTTCAGTATTTATTTTTTATTGTGGGCTTTTCCCCCTAATTTGAAACAATCAAACTTCCATTATTCCCTGATTATTAGATGGTAAGGAATTTAAGATAGCTTAGAATATATTTCAAATTCCAATTAATATGCCTCAATATAATGAATTCAGATATTAATCATAATTATCCATAATTAGTTGATTAATTTCCAGATACAAGTGCAGCATAAAACCTAAGATGCAATTTAGAACATGATGCTGTATTTTCTTAAAGAAACATGAAATAGTAGGGTGCTCTCAAGTTTTTCTATGTTTAGTCAATTCTTTCTTGACTGACATATCTTCTCAGTCTTGAAATATAGTTTTAAGCCCTTGGCTTCTTGATTTACTCTGGGCTCAGAGAAAAACACCACAAAATCAACACCTCAAAGTTAAACACCATATGCACTAATCACAAATGTTCAGTATGTTAAAAATAATAAATCAAATGATTCCTACACACCCAAAGGGTTAGGATTACTGGTGATTGCTACCACTCTACTTCCTATGCCTAAAATAACATATGCTTATTAAAGTGAGTTCCTGTTAAGTACTTGCCAGTTACCCCATACTTACAAGAAATTCGAGTTATGTCATGATCATCAAGGCATTTACTTGTTTGTCTTTTATCTGGGGATATTACCTCCACTGGTAGACTATAAGATCCTACAGGGAAAAAAATGTTAGCTTTTTATACAATTTTCTTTTTTTCTCTTAATCTTTCTCTTTGCAGTATCTGAAAGAGGGTCTGGAATATGGTAAAGACTGAGCCCACTGTATGAAAATGTAAATGAATGAGTGGGCTAATGTGAAGGAGAGTGCAGCTGGGTGAGAAGTTAGAATACCTGAGAGGCACGTCTTTGTTTTACATGTCAAGCTAAATATGTGTACGTGTCCACGTCCAGTGTAGAGAACATACCTGTACTAGAAGAGAGTTCTCATGACATCTGCTCAGGAGAGGAGAAAGAGAAAGGCTGATAGGAAGCAGGATTTGGGGGCTGGAGATGTGTAGCTCAGTGGCTGCCTGGCAAGTGCAAGGTCCTGAGTTTGATTCCCAGTACCAGGGAAGAAAGGGGGGGGG
>PVIC010052418.1:0-12177 GCA_004025085.1 Thryonomys swinderianus | reverse complement strand
GGACCTTGCGCTTGCGAGGCAGGTGCCGGAACCACTGAGCTAACCCTCTGGCCCCCAAAGCTCCCTTTTTTTTAATGATTTTTTTTTTTTTTTGAGACAGGGTCTCGCTTTGTAGTTCAGGCTGGCTCTGAGCTCACTATGTAGCCTAGGCAAGCTTTGAACTCAGCAATTCTCCTGTCTCTGCCTCCCAAGTGCTGGGATTACAGGCGTGAGCCACCACACCCGGCCCAAAACTCCCTTTTTAAACCAAACTCAAAACCTCTTAAGTCATTTTGCTGGGTGGTCTCTCTCTCTCTCTCTCTCTCTCTCTCTCTCTCTCTCTCTCTTTTCTATTTATTGAGACAGGGTCTTGCTTTGTAGTTCAGGATGGCCCTGAGCTCATTATGTAGCCCAGGCTAGCCTCGAACTCACAGCAATCCTCCTAACTTTGCCTCCTGAGTGCTGGGATCATAAGCTTGATTACTATGGCCAGCATTGTTGTGTGTGGTGCAGATTGCTGGTGGGTGTGAGTCACCACACCCGGCACTGCGGTATGTGGTTACTGGTAATGAACTCTGGACCTTGAGCTTGCAAGGCAGGAGCCGGAACCACTGAGCTAAATCCCCAGCCTCTGCTCTTGATTCTCCATATAGATCTTGCCAACATCTTCCAGTAGTACCCAGGCCATAGCCTTGAAATTTCCTCCCTCAGATTAAGTAGCCTGCCACCCTTCTCAGTCTCAGGATAGCAGGGAAATGTAGACAAATTTTCTGCCATAGCGTAACACACACAGCCAGGAGGCTCCACACATGGTGTGGAGTCCTTGTTTCCAGCTGAAACCTCCTGAGCCTCATCTCTGCCAGCTACGTTTCTATCAACATTCCGATTTTCTGAGCTCTGACTTGAACCTCCCGTCAAGCTCAGCTTACAGTATTCTCCAGGTGACATCTCCAAACTTCTGCAGACTGGTTCCGATGGCTTCTGATCTATCCTGTCAGGTAATATAGCAGCAACAACCCACTTCTCTGGTACCAAAATCTGTCTTAGTTATTTTGTCCCTGATAGGAGAAAATGCCAACACCCACAACTCTAAGAAGAATATAAGCTATAACGGGAACCAGAGCAGTGAAGACTCCTTGTCTCCCTCTACTCATAGACTAGCAGTTGACTCTATCCCTTTGTGCCTGAAGGGCCAGCCAGCCAAGAAAAGGCTGGTGAGGAGCCAGACTCCACCCTGGCAAGGCCCCCCAAACTCCCCAGGCGTGTGTAGCCTAAACCCCTGCTCCCACAGCTGCACAGACAGGACCCATGCCTGGTCCCCTTGCCTCTCTGGCTGTCTTGTTCAGTTAGCCATAGGTGGACAACCATTTATACTCACTTCCATGCCACTTGATGATGCTGGGTACTGTTCACTCTCTATTGGTCCCAGACAAGGGAGACGATGAGCAGGGTTCCACCAGATTTCACAGCAGAAAATGCCAACAGCCCCTGGCTGGTGGGTACAGAATGTCCTAGAATGCCAAGAGCCCCAAAGATAAACATCTCATACTTGTCCCACATATCCTGCCCACCCAGCCATAGAACAGCCTCCTGCCATAGCTGTCCCCACAGCACAGGGAAGTGAGGCTCAACATGCCCTGAGCCATCCTCCTGATAGAGAGAAGCAATCCTAACTCCCAACTTGATAGATATTTGAAACGTGAGTTTGTGTTCTCTAAAGTCAAAGAATGAATTCTAGGAGCAACGGAGGTTAAGAGTTAAGGAAAACTGTATTGAGAAAGAAAGCTTTGGACCAGAGATTTAGTTCAGTGGTTCTGGAGCCTGCCTAGCAAACTCAAGGTCCCTGGTTCGGTCCCTGGTAACCACATACAATGATATTGTGGCTCACGCCTATAATCCCAGCACTAAGGAGGCAGAAGAAGGAGGATTGCTGTGAGTTCAAGGTTTGCCTGGACTACAGAGTGAGCTCAGGACCAGAATGAACTACAAAAGTGAGACTCTGTTTGAAAGGAATAGAGAGAAAGAGAGAGAGAGAGAGAGAGAGAGAGGGAAAGCCTGAGAGGGACAGAAGGGAGACCCAAAAATGGGTGACCCCACTCATCTTAGTTCCCAGAGGGTTTTTATAGAATAAAACTGTGAGGTGAGGTGGGTTCAAGGTGGGACAAAACTATAGTCAACCAGTAACATTGCAAGTTGCTTAGGTAATATTGGTCCAATGAGAAATCACAAAATAGACAAAACTATGATCAACCAATAAGATTACAACAAATAAAAAGCAGGGCGTGGTGGCTCATGCCTGTAATCCCAGCACTTGGGGTAGAGGCAGGAGGATTGCTTAGTTAGAGGCTTGCCTGGGTTGCATAGTGAGCTCAGGGCCAGCCTGAACTACAAAGCAAAACCCTGTCTCAAAAAAACAAAGATTACAACAAGTATAGCCACTTAGGTAATACTGATGAAATGGTGATCCAATGGTAAAGCAAATCATTTAGTAAGCATACAAGGAATTTTAGTCTGGGGTCTTTCCCGGGAAGGGTAGATTAAGATCTTGGCCCTCCACCCCCAAGATTGAAGCCTACTTAGAATATCAATCACTGCTATTTATCCTACATGGGTGTGGTGATCTTTTCCTTTGCTAATGCTGATTGACCTTCAGTGAATGTCTCCTGGTTGTCTTCTGTGTTGGCTTCCTGACGTCCTTCCTGTGGTCTTTTCTAGGGCAGCCCTAACTAACTGCCTAACTAGTTTATCTACCTACAACACTCCAACAGAGACCTGGGACTGTGACCCTCACAGAGAGAATCAACATGGACATCTGTACACTGGGGAATAGGATATCTTCCAGGTCTGAATCCTGAGGGGTAGATGAGAGAAATAACATGCTATCACGTGTTTTTGAGCATTTACTACATAGCATGAACTGGACTCCATCTCTACAAAGATTGCCTCCCTCACACCCCAGGGATCGTGGCAAATTGTCCTGACCCAGTTCAAGCTACGGCCTCCAGGGTCTCCTGCTTTCTCTTTGATGTAACAAATTTAAGCAAAGGAGGGACCCCGGTGTCATGTTCACAAGACTACGCAGGCTTCCTGGCCTGCCCACTCCATGGTGCTATGAGGTTTGCTATCCAGGAATCGGGGCCAGCAGCAGAGCCATACCTGACAAGGACAGGCTACTCCTGCCTCACGCTGGTATATGGAAAGCAAAGACACCCAAAATAGAGAGCCAGGGACCACCTTGTGACACATGCCAGGTACAAAAGACAGACACTGAGGTCATCTAGCCAACTGCCTTCCCAGAAAACACCTATTGCAAGCCCACTGGCTACCCATATACTGGGTATTTGTGGCTCTCTCAGTGTAGCCTCTACAGCCCACACACAGGCTTACAGGGCAGAGCTGAGCAGAGGGAGTGGGTTCAACTGAACAGCTCAGTAGGCTGAGATGAGCTGAGCTAGACTGGGCTGAACCAATCAGAGTTGCGCTGGGCTGGACTAGGTTTGGCTAGGCTGGGCTGAGCTGGGCTGAGCTGTGCCAGGCTGAAAGGGCCTGGGCTTTGCTTGCCCTGTCTTTACTGAGCTGAGCTGAGCTGAGCTAGGATGAACTGGGAGAGAGCTAGATACTCAGCATTGTGAAATAATTCTAGAATACAGGAAGATGAGCCAAAATCTTAGGAACCTCTAGCCAGCTGTCTGATACCAGGCTATTATTGTCCACCCTCTTGGTCCTCGGCTCGGCCTCACCTCTCCTGGGAGAGAAAGGCCAGCACCAGTCATGGGTGCCTGCAGAGGGGTTCTCTCTGTGTTTAAGCATGACGATTTTGCTCCCTCACAGCCCCTGACAAGCCCACTGCAGACTGGGGCAGTGGCTTCTGGGTGTTAGGTAACATGCCCTGCTCACACGGCTCTCCACTGCAACCGAGCCTGCGGCCAGGTTTGCCTGGTACCCAGGAGGCAGCTGCTGCAGCTGGTCCTGCTGGAGGGCACAGTTGGCCCTGGATACCCCACACACGGATGAGCTGTGGTTGCCCCTGGGACGGGATTTGAGACTCTCTGAAGGCCCCCAGTCTCAGCCCCCGACTCCATGCTGCACCCTCCCCACACAAGCACGCAACACCTGTGTGGCTGAGAGACTCTGATCTGGAGCAGGGTCCCAGCCAGGAAGAGCTTGCGCTGGGGGCGGAGCAGCCGGGTCTGTGCCATTGGCTGAGCGGTCTGCTGGGCGGGCACAGCCCACTGGGGACCGTAGAGCTGAACCCGGCAGCGAGGACTAGCCTGGAGGAGAGACCCCTGCCGCCCTCATGCCCTGCTGCACGGTGAGTCCGCCCCATGCAGCCCCCGCCCAGACACCTGTGTACCCGCGCCTCGCACCTGGGGGGGACCCTCCCCCGAGGCCATGCTGTGCGGCAGCATTAGGGATGCTGTGGTCGCTGGACTTGAGGTTCTGAAACCTAGTAAGGAGGGAACTGGGGAGCCGTCTCTGCCGGCAGTCCGGAGTCTTCCCCAGCCCTGCTCAGTGCAGACATCAGAGTGCCGTGGGAGTTGCACCCTGACTGGCCAGGCAAGAACCCTGCCAGGCACCACCACCACTGGTGCTGTTCGCTGGTCCCAGCACTCCCCAGACTGTTTGTCGCCCAGCAGTGGGTTCCAGCAGCGCCACCTTGAGGTGCCCCGGGCCGGTTGCTGCATTGCACCCACATCCCAGGGCCTGCTCCCTCTTTCCTCTAGGCCAGCCGTTCCCACTTCAGCCACAGGGGGCCCCAGGCTGGTAAAGGGGCAGTACGACCCCTCCAGGGGCAGGGAAGCAGGACAGGTGGGCTAGGGAGTGTGGGGTTTAGGACTTATCATGTGCGCTGTCCCTTGTGAAGCATCCTTCTGTCTGTCCTATTTGTGTGTGTGACTTTAAACTTCTCTCATACAGTTATTCTCTGTAAGAAACAGACTTGAAGGGAGGTATTTCTAAACTCCAGATCTAATATCACACTGGCAGAAGAGAGGGGCCAGCTCAGGACAATCATATGGTGATGGAGGAATCTCCCACACACCATCAACTCTCTGAGAACTTGCCCAGACCACTGAGTAGAGACAGACGTTCTGGGGGCTGGGGTGCAGTCCTTAGGGCTCAGGGGCCAGGCCTTTGGGTACAGCTGGGATCCCAGGATGGGACTGAAGGAAGTTCACCGTCCAACCTGAGGTCACAGGCGTGCTGACCCTGCTGGCCTTCAGCCGAGGTCTGGGTCCCTGAACTGTGTTAGGGGCAGCCTCAGCTGTTTGTACTCAGGCTCCTGAGAAGAGGGGGCCAGCTCCAACTCGGGCCTGCAGGAGAGGCAGGGAGGCAGATGGAAGTCACAAGGAGAAGCTGGAGTTACAAGCAGGGCTCCAGCGATAGAGCCAGCGCAGGTGGAGTAGCTGTGCTGGTGAATGGGGTGGCACAAGCCAGGGCCTCACACTTAGCTGGTGTTGCTGGGAAAGGTTAGGGGCACCCCCCCCCCAAAGCAGAGGCCAGGAGGGACACGGTGACTGTGTTGCGTGCTCTCCTGGCATTTATGTAACGCCCCTCATGAGTGGCAGCCACCCAGCACGCCTTGCCCAGGAGCTCCTGTGTCTTGTCTTGCACTGCTCAGCACTCACCAGGCTTTTCAGGAGTCACATGGCTCCCCTCCACTAGACAGCCAAGGCTCCTACTAGGGACCCCTGCTCTCTGTGCACAAAGGAATGTGGCCAGCAGGGACGACTCCTCCCTGGAGGGGCATCTGTGGGAGCTGATGCTTCCCCAGTGAGTCCCCCACAAAGTTCTACCTCTTGACTGTGATTCAAGGCAGAACAGAGTGAGGGATGAGGCTCTATGGGCTGACTGAGCAAGGAAGGCCGGGACCTGAGGGCCTGGGTGGAGTTCCAGCTGCACAGCCTTAGGAGGGTGCAGAGCCCTGACCCTTGGTTTCTCATCTGCACAGTGGAAGAAGATCTTATACAGAACATTCATGAAAGAGGACAGGAGGGTCCCCCAAAGCCTCAAGTGCCACGCTCAACCACACAAGAGACATGCGGTCACCTAGGACACGGACCAGTTCACACAGTGTGGGCCAGCACCCACGACCACATTCTGGGGAGATGGATGAACTGGCTGGGCCAGATGAGGTCACCATGAGGGAGTCCAGTTTCTCAGGCTGACCGGGAGTCTAGAGTTGAGTCCGCACCATCCTCTGCCCTCGGCTTCGTCATCCTCTGCTCTGACTGAGTCAGCTCACAGTTCCTAGACATCGCCTTTGCTCTAGCCAGCTCCTGGCCTTGGCGAGTGGGAGGAGGAGAGGAGAGGAACAGCACTGGGGGTGAGCACAATGTCAAATACAAACTTGGTTCCTCAGCCGAGGAAGGGGAGGGAGCCCAGGGAGGATGCCAGGTACCAAGGGAGAGGGAGAGGAGCAGGCAGCTTGTGATGCCCCAAATACCACCCTCTTGCAGGTCCTGTGGGTACACAGGTGTCCTGGCATTGTGGTCGAAGGTCCTAACAGTTCAAGGGTCCTTCTACCCAGTGGCCTGGTGGAGGCTCCCAAAGCTGGCAGAGCCAGGAGCTGGGGATGCCTATGGGGAGGGGGTTCTCGGAGGTGCCATTGGGCAGTGTCTCCCTGGGCAACGGGGCTTATGAGACAGTGAGGGAAGAGAAGAATTTGGGCAATGCCCAAGCCAGTGTCCAGGCTGCCCCCTCCCTTCCCCACATGTACTCCCGGGCCTCTGAGGGGTGCTTCCACCCTCCACTCAGATCCGTGCCACCACCTGTCCCCTAATTCCAAGGGGCAGACGAACACCAAGACTCCGCAGCCCACTTCCTCCTCACACTCCCCAGGGTGGCGCTGAGGCAGAGAGAAGGTGACCCCAGCGCCTGCCAGCCATAGCAGGCTGCAGAACTCCCAGCCCCAAGGTGACTCTGGACCTTGGGAGAGATCCTGGTCACCTTCTGGGCCTTCACTTCCAGCTGGCAAATTTCACATCTTGCCTGGGTCAAGGCCAGCACTCTCGGGGTGGCAGTCCTTATCCGCCCATGATTTATTCTCGTCGTGCAAGGCAAATGCCCTTCTCCACGGATCCCTGTCGCCCCAAGAGCCCCCAGCACATCCTGTTCAGGCCTCCCTAGCTGCATCTTCTAGGCTCCATCTCCAGGCCAGATCTTGTCACAGTAAGCTTGAGGGATGTGAGGGTTGTGAGGAGGGTCACCAGCCAGTCATGAAGTTGTTGCCCACTACCCTCCAGGAAACATACTAGCCTGCCAGGGCCTGCAAGGGTGAGGAATGCCAGCCAAGGGACCGGCCCATGCAGACTCAGCACCTTCTTCTCTGGAGACCCGCCCTGTCGCTAGCACCTGCAGCTTGCTGTCACCACAGGCATCACTGTGTTCTTGGCAGCTGTGTGAAGGACAGAGAGAGGTCACATAGGCCTCCTGGCACAGATGGGGCCTGTCTGGCTGTCTTGAGTTACAGCGGGGAACTGAGGAAGGTTTGGCGACTGGGAAGGGTGTGAGCCCCAGTGCATTTAACTGAGCCCACACTGAGCACCATCAGTGCCCTTGGGACCTCAGCCCTTTGTCCTTTACCCCCTCACAGGCCCGTCCGCAGGCCCTGGGCAGCTCTGCCTTCGATCAGTACAGATGGGCTGTGTGCTTGCTTCTAAGCATCATGGCTTAGATAGAGGCTGAGCAATCCCCGTGTATCTTCTAGAAGCCAGAATCCCAAGAGGACACTGGTCCTCCTGAGGCTGTGAGGTCTGCTCTGGGCCTGGCCCCAGCTGCAGTGGTGGTGGGCCATCCTCAGTGCTCTTAGGCTTGTAGAAACATCATGTCCTCTGCCTGCATCTTCATGACTTTCTCCCTGCGCATGTCTGTGTCCAAATCTCATTTTTAATAAGGACACAGCCAAGCTAGACTAGTGGCCTCTGCTCGTTTGGACCAATCGCATGGGCTGCGGCCCTGTTTCCCAGTGCAGGCCCACTGTGTGATGTGGGGTTACACTTCAGTGTCAGGATTGAGGGACTAATGAAGCCTAAGATGAGGACGAGTACTGACATCTGCGTGTGAGTCAGGGGGCCCCCAGGAGGGTGCATTACTGTCTTCAGTGATGGATTCACTGGGGGGACTTTGAGGGGACTTATCCACAGCCCAGCCTGGCCACCCTCCATGCACAGGTCATCTTGGATCAGCTATCCCTTGGGGAGCATGCACAGCAAACACTCCCTCTGCAAGAGCAAAGAGCAGGGGTGTTGCTGTGATACTGCTCAGGCTGCCCTGGTGGACTGACAGCTCCCCTACCTGTCTTTGTGATTGTGGTCCGAAGGACCGTCCCGAGGTCCCTTCCACTTGCTAAGCTCAGGACTGGATGAGCCCTCCAGAAGGGCCACTCAGATGTAGTCCTCAGCTGAAAAGACAGATTCCCTGACTCTCAGGTGGAGACTGGGGGACAGGCAGCCCCAGGCGTTGCGTAAGATGTTGAGGCTGGTCTAGGACGTCCTATGCTAGATGCTACCTGCACGTAAGCTGAGCACACAGGTGACAGCCAAAGCAACTTCCTCAAGCCAGACCCAGCCTCTCAAACCAATTAGGAGATGCTGGCTGGTTATAATCAAAACTATCTGAGAAGACCGGCGACCCAGGCTGAAGCTGCTATAGAACCCAGAGCCGCTCCAGCCTGGTTTGTTCTTCCTGCAGCGCTTTCTTTTCCAGAGTGACTTCCTTTCTTCCCAGCAGGGGTCAGTATGGGACAGGGTTTGCTGAAGTTCTTCACTAGGGAGTAGGCGGTGTGGGGAGGGAAGAGCGAGGGTTGAGACGTGCCCTTGGTGCCATGCCCAGAGAGTGAACAGCCAGAGACAGGGCACTGGGGCAAAGCTACGAGGACCTGATTGTCAGGGAGGAGGGCTTGCTGCAAAGGCCCAGGGTCTCCCAGTTCCCCACCCCTACCCCAACCACAGCGAATGGAGCAAGGCAGAGTACTGGCAGCATGCCCAGCACTCAGCACTCACTGAAAAACAAAAAACAAAAAACCTTGCCATGAGTGTTATTAAAATTTCCACTTTTGCTGAGGACTTACCTCAGTGGTTCTCGCACCTGCTTTGCAAGTGCAAGGTCCTGAGTTCAATCCTCAGTAGCAAAATAAAATAAAATTTCAGCTTTGGAAAATAAATAAATAATAAACAATAAAACTTCCACTTACAGTGCCGGGCGTGGTGGCTCACGCCTGTAATCCCAGCACTCGGGAGGCAGAGACAGGAGGATTGCTGAGTTCGAGGCTTGTCTGGGCTACATAGTGAGCTCAGAGCCAGCCTGAACTACAAAGCGAGACCCTGTCTCAAAAACAAACGAACAAACAAAAAAACTTCCACTTACAGATGGGAAAGGATAACAAACTGCCAACAGCCTCAGACATCTCCCTCCTTCCCTCTCTATGCTGTGAAGGTGATGACTGTGCCTTCTCTCTGGATTAGAACAAGGAAAGCTTTTGCTTCTAATTAAGCCTCTGAACTGACTCAATCGAAACTACTGGAAATTCCTCGCACCCTGGTATGAATTAGGGAGACTTCCGGAGTGTGTTCCCAGCAGACAAGATACAGAGTTGTGGTTTCTGGGGCGTTAGGCACTAATGGCCTCTGCCTGGATTTCAAAGGGGTCTCTAGGTAAAGGGGTGCACTATAAAGGATGAGGGGGCCCTGCAGGAGAAAGCACAACCACCCCCACCTCACAGGACCAGGGAGAGCCCAGCAGGTCTGCAGATGCTTCTGAGACAGTCCCTGTCCACTGAGGATGCCCACTCTGCTCTCAGGGTCTGGCCTGGGCCAGTCTGGAGGGAGAAGTTAGGTCAGTGAGGGGCAGAGGCTCTGTGCCCAGAGCTTGAGTGGCAGTGCTATGAAGGATTCCTATAGGAAGAGTTCAACCCGGGCTTAGGCGGCCCTGGTTTGAGACTTCCTCCTTTCTCTTCCTCTCCACCTTCTGTGGGCAGGAAGCAGCCCATCAGGGCCAGACAGGTCAATCTGGCCAAAAAGGTCAAATGGCCCAAGTAGGGGAGGATGAGTCTGGTGGCTTGTCCAAGTTCCTTCCACTTCTCCTGGCCACAAAGTTTTGGAAACATACCCCTGGGAGTGGGGGTACCAGTCTGTTACATCTTGCCCTCCGCAGACAGCCAGCCCTTTGCCCCAAAGTCCATGCCTGTCTTGATCCAAACACATCTTTCAGCCATCTCGCAGGACTGCAGGTCCCGTTTGGTCCCTTGGAAGAAGAGGGCTCCCCGAGATTGCCAGGGCAGAAGGCTCTGAGTGAGTCCCCTCTCTCTGTCTGGAATCCCCACTGGTGCATGAAGCCGGAGTCCTACTGGCTATGGGGTGGGGATCACTCACTCGTAGCTCTTTTCTCCAAGTGACCTATTTATAAAATAGAGAGGCATTTGTGTGGGTGCTGGGAGGTGGGCCTTGTACCCACACCCAGCAGACTTCCTGCCAGTTCCAGCTGACTGTGATCTTCCACATGGCCAAAACTGAGCTGTCCCTCACCCCAGTCACCTTCCACTCCATAGTCCTCCAGAGGTGGGGACACCTTCCATTTTACCCCAGTACCTCCAACCTGGGTCTGGTGCTTCGTCCCCAGGGACTCCCTGCCTTGCTTGGACTTTCTAGCAACCCCAAGGGACCCAGTATCATTCAGGTCATGGGGAGTGCAGATTCTGGGCCTTGCCTCAGGTGAATTGGGATGGCAGGAAGACCCTCCCTTCCCATGGTGCTAGTGTGGCACAGACTGGCTGCTTAGGACGAGGGGTCCATGAGAAGCAGGCTTGAGAAGCACCAGAACCCAAGCGATTCCCAGGAGGGCCCAGCAGAAGTGACCACAGCAGAGGCTGTTTGGGGGCAGTTGAGTCGATGCTCCTGCCCCTGTCTCTTCCAGGACTGACCATCCCTTACCTACCCGCTCGTGGCCTTTGGGATCTGCCTACCAGCAACAGTCCCGAGCCCTCCAGGTAGAAGGTGGGGCCCAGGGAAGCAAGTGCTGCTGGGAAGGGGAGCGCTCCAGGGCAGAAAGTTTCACAGCTGTCCGTGGAGCCTGATGATTCCTACCAGCCACGTGCATGGTGTGGGGTCCTGTTCTGACACTGGGTCTGGATCAATCAAACAGAACCATGCAAAAGGACCAAAATGAGTTCTCTATGGTCATTAGAGTTGCTGGACACTGAGCCCTGACCACTTGCATTCTTCAGACCCTGATGGCAAACCCAGCTTGGCCTTACTGCCCCTACACAAGGTTCCAGGAGCTGCTAGGTTGAGGCAGAGGGGTCAGGACAGCTAAGTGACCCGAGGGAGGAGGATACCAGCCCTGTGCCTGGGCAAAGAACACAGCCTTTCTATCATCAGTTCTTTCTCAGAACACTCTTGGCTCTGAGCCAGTGAGCTCTCACAAATACACCACAGGCCCAGTTCCCAATGGCTCACTCCTGTCTCTCTTCAGGAGCCTTCTATCAATTCTTTGATGGAAGAAAGAGGTCACTCTGGCACAGTGGCCTCTGGTGCAAGGGCTCTTGGGCTAAATAAGCTCTAATAACCAGAAGCGTCTTTGGAAATTTCTTTTCTCTGGCTATTCCAGACATTGCAATCTCCAGCAGAGCTTTAGAGTCTGTATATCCTGACTTTAGCTCATGACCCTCAAATGCTTGTCACCAGGTCCTTAACCAGCACTTGGATGGACCATAGCTGGTGACCTTCCCTGATGTAACCAGAACACCTCTTTATACCAGGAACCCAGGAGTTTCAGTGGATGTGCAAGGCCAGCCACAGCCACATGTCTGTGGACCTGGGACCTCTCTTCCTCTTAGGCGCAGGTATTTCCTCCCTCCAAAACTCCTTGGAGAGCATCTTTCCAAGTGCTTGGCTGCCTGCTCATCTTCTCTAAAGAAATGTCTGGGTGGCCAGGAGGATTAGCTCAGTGATTCTGGCGCCTGCCTCGCAAGTGCAAGGTCCTGAGTTCGATCCCCAGTAACCACATATAATGCTGGGCGTGGAGACTCACACCCACCAACAATCAATACCGCATACCACAGTGCCGGGCGTGGTGGCTCACGCCTGTCATCCCAGCACTCAGGAGGCAGAGACAGGAGGATTGCTGAGTTCGAGGCTTGCCTGGACTACATAGTGAGCTCAGAGCCAGCCTGAACTACAAAGCGAGACCCTGTCTAAAAAA
>PVIC010052417.1:0-12176 GCA_004025085.1 Thryonomys swinderianus | reverse complement strand
TTGGGTCAATGTTAACCTAATGGGGAGATTTGATTCCGTTCTAGTCCAGTCTGGTTTGCGACCACAGTCGTGGAGAGGACCGAGCTGGAGAAACGGAGGCACCATTACACAAGCCAGCCATTTCTGACCCAAGTTCTCTGCTTATGCTTTATGCTTCCACAGCTCTCTTTAGGTCTGTTCCTCCCATCCGAATCCCACTAGACTTCGTTCAAGGGCAAGAACCAAGTCTTGCTTCAGCTGGGGACATCTTGTGTCCAGCATGCAACAGGTCCTCAAAAACTATTTGATGAAGATGAGTAATTTTCACAGGCGGGAATTCATGCTGGGTGATGCGGAAGATGTACAGAGAAGAAAACGCACTAGCTTGAAAGAGTTTAATGTAGATTGATGTAGAGCGTATGCACACGGCAATGTCCTGGATAATGTTCTGCACGAGTTCACTGCCAGCGAGGTACCTGTGATAAGGTCACAACGGGTGCAGCCCCGGGCTCCACAATTCCCCCACCAGCCAACCTACTACCTGGCTAGGGTCACCGCTCTAGGCTTCAGTTTCCCATCTGTCAAATGGTTTGACAAGGACCAGAGCCCTGGCGGTGAAACAAAACTACATTTCCCAAGCAGGGAAGACTTCGCAGGAACTTCTAGGGATTCCTGAAGTAATTCCTAAAAGATATTATGAAAACCACAAATGGTTTTCTTTTTCCTAAGTCTTGCTCAATAATTCCACCATCTATGATCCACGCTACGTTGTGATTCAAACCGAAACCACAGGTCATGCTTCATGGGAGTAACTTCCTGGCATTATGCCGCCACCTCGTGGCTGATTTGCTGTGTGGCCCTAAATGAAAACCAAGTCCTATGTAGATAAAAGGAGAAGTCAGACTTATTTTAAGTCTTTGAGCTGAGGGTTGAACAGATGTTTTCCACAGGCCACGGAAGAGAAAAGCCTGTTCCGATAAGACAGACACTGAGGGACACTAAGTTCATTAAGTTTAGTGCATATTGAATAGTTGGGGAAGTACTAGACGGAACAGCTGGCGGAACGAGCCAAGAGCCACGCTCGAGCGGGAACTGGACGTCAGGGGTTTGTGCCCGGAGGAAGGTGGTTGTTACTAGCCAGGTGAGGGACAGTACGGTCGAATGAAAGGCAACCGTGACGGGAAAACAAATAAGAAATTTAGGATTCGGTGATTAATTCAACGCAGAGAATGAAAAAGAAATGACTCGCAAAAGGCATTCTCTTTCATGCTAGATAGCAACATAATAGTAACTCCTTCTACCTTTTTTCCTCCCCCCCCCATTTTGATTTTTGTTTTGTTTTGTTTTTGAGACAGGGTCTCGCTTTGTAGTTCAGGCTGGCCCTGAACTCACTATGTAGCCCAGGCAAGCCTCGAACTCAGCAATCCTCCTGCCTCTGCCCCGAGTGGTGGGATGACAGGCTTGAGCCGCCAAAGCCCAGCATTTGTGATATGTGGTACTGATCGCTGGTGGGCGTGAGTCACCACACCCGGTATTGTTGTATGTGGTTATTGGGGATCGCACCAGGGACCTTGCGCTTGCTTGGCAGGCACCAGAACCACTGAGCTAAATCTCCAGCCTTTTCAATATTTCTTAATCCCTGAAAGCTTCCTTATTTTCCTTCTCAGTACTATCTCATCTCCTTTCTCTCCTCTAATTTGTTTAGCACAGGAGATGCCTCGGGTTATGGATAAAGAAAAGAATCCCGGCACCACTGCCCACCGGTTCTGTGACCATGAACAGGCCACTGGAGCAGTCTCTAGTCAGATTAAGCACTCAGGTTAAAACACGACTCATAATTGCCTATAACCTTTGGCTACAACCCTCACAGACATAGTGAAGTGACAGGCCTCCAGTCACTTGCAAGTCAGAGATAGGCAGCACAGAACTCCTGTGTATTAATCTGGTTGATTTTGTCTTCTTTGGTGTCCCTATCTGTACCATTAGCTCGGTTTGGCCAAAGAAGCATTTACTTTCTTAGATACTGAGCAGGACTTGTATTGGGCCTCGGAGGCTTGTTCACGACCGTGGAGATATCTTTAGGAAAATCAAGGAGCTGCTCTAAGAACAGATAGCTTCTAAACTCCTCAATTAACTCCAGTTGCCTTTGGTTTTTAACCGACAGTCACTAAAAAGAGATTTGCTGGCACATGCCACAGAAAATGAAGCTGTGACCTCCTTTATTCCGTTTCAGACCTACCGCCCTCCGCACACCTGCCTCACACCGGATCTGAGGGGAGTGTTCGTGATGTCCTGCCAGGTCACGGTGCTGTTCGCCCCCCCAGCAGAATAGCCGAGTCTCAAGGTTGAAACAAAGCCCATGTACTGCTGCCTCTGAACCATCGCCGGACTTCAGGACCAAACTCTTCTAAATTTCAGAGCTCGAGAATGTTGCACCTGGTTATACTCAACTTCTCTTTCTAAAGAAACAAGAAATTTACCCTTTCAATTGTTGGCTGAGAGGTATGGCCCTTGGGCAAAACGTTTTGTGGATAAGTTTAAGAAATGTACAGGTTTTCCTATAATTTCCATGAGTTTTAAGTTTGTATTGTGAAAACTACCCTACCAATCCAATACAGAAGAGTGGCTTGACTATCCCAGATTTTACAAAACATGCTTAAGAAAACCCATTCCTTTTATTTTTTATTTTTTGAGATAGGGTTTCACTTTGTAGTTCAGGCTGGCTCTGAGCTCACTATGTAGCCTAGGCAAGCTTTGAACTCAACAATCCTCCTGTCTCTGCCTCCCGAGTGCTGGGATGACAGGCGTGAGCCACCACGCCCGGCACTGTGGTATGTGGTATTGATTGTTGGTGGGTGTGAGTCTCCACGCCCAGCATTGTATGTGGTTACTGGGGATCGAACTCAGGACCTTGCGCTTGCGAGGGAGGCGCTGGAACCACTGAGCTAACCCTCCAGCCCACCATTCCTTTTGTGAGATGCATCACTCCTTTGATTAAACTGCTAGCGAGACAGAGGAAAGAACAAAAAATAGTTTATCATCTTCTTTGGGTTGGCAAGCAAAATTACTCAACTAAATGAACAACCCACTTACGAGAAATGAAAGATCACAGTAATACTACTCTGGAAATCTTTGAAAGCAGATTGTTTTCATCTGTGAAGATGGTTATGTAATGACCTTCCTCAAAACGTGGAAATCCTTCTAGGGACTTTAGATTCCTTTCACTGGAATCTGCATTGCAACTAGAACCTCAGAGTCCTAAGGATACCATTACCCCCTCACAAGCCTGTTGATAACGGGATTACTACTTCCGTTTGTTAAATGGAAAAAAAACAGGCACCAACTAATTACGGAAAACAGCCAGCCCTTGATGGGAAGCACTGAGATGTACTCAATCCTGCCGATGTGGCTTTCTTGCTAAGTCCACACAGGAGAAAATAATCAGAACGGTCTAGATGCATGCTTTCCTACAACACACCCACCTGGCCTGGAGTCTGGAAAGTGCTTTTGTCTCAAAAAACGAGAAGAAAATTAGAGAGACTATTCTAAATTAAGAAGCTAAAAGAAAAAAATTAAGGCTAGGGACAAGCCACCAAATACAAACATGATACGTGCTTGGACGCTACATTATGCTCATTTCTGGGAACAATAAGAAGAAATTTGAATATGGTCTGAATATCATATTGATTTAGGCTTGGTATCAGGAACAGGAGAAGTGATGCTGAGTCTTGAGGACGTAATAAAGCTGATGTTTACGCAGGGGATGCCTTGGAGACACAAACCTAAATCCATAACACAAAAGTCTAATTCAGACAGTATGTTGCTGGCTTCAAATGGTTTAACACAGACACAGAAATATGCTAAAATGTTCCTTGAAGGACACAGAACCGGACATACAAGTACTCACTGAACATTTGCTATTCTTTCATGGTTCACTACGTTTGAAAATTTTCAGAGCAAAATGTTGGAGGGGGACCAGGTACTAGGCAATGGTTTTGTCTTAGACTCACTGATTCTTTTTTTTTTTTTTTTTTTCTTTTTGGAGACAGGGTCTCGCTTTGTAGTTCAGGCTGGCCCTGAGCTCACTATGGTGCCCAGGCAAGCCGCCCCGGACTCAGCAATCCTCCTGTCTCTGCCTCCCGAGTGCTGGGATTACAGGCGTGAGCCACCACGCCCAGCATTATATGTGGTAACCGGGGATCGAACTCAGGTCCTTGTGCTTGCAAGGCAGGCGCCAGAACCACTGAGCTAACCCTCCGGCACTGATTCTTGGGACAGCTGAAAGCAAAATGAAGGTATATACTCTCATTCTCAAAGCCTTGCCCAGCAGAAAAATGTCCAGCCCAGCCCGTTTTCGGTCAACTACTGTAGAGATAACTTTCTTTGAGTTAGGTGAGGACGGTAACTGTTTGAATAAGTGAGATTCCTGTTAGTCTATTTGACTGGCTTATCTACTTTGGCCTTTTGGAATATTAACTATTGAGACTAAATTTCATAAAATAACTTAAGCACAAAATGTTTTGTTGCCCACATAATCTTCAACATGTCCTATTCCTCTGTAGATACACAGAATCTTAGCTGCTGGAAGTAGAAATCATGATATTTACATATTACTGCCCCATCCCCTACTCAGCACAGCACCATACCGAGATGAGTTCTCAATAAAGCAGTGTTGGCGATTCTGTTAGAGTAAAAAACAGAAGCATCTCTTGATCTTCTCTCCCAAGTCCAGTCCTCTAATCACTCCATTCTCATACCTACCTCTCGGCAAAGAAGCGACAGCTTTTCTCCATGTATCCCGAGGCCACAAGGGGAGGTTAAGAATCAGTAGGATCGTTTGCTTACCTTGGCTCCGGTTTTAGACATCTTTAGTGCACAGGTTGACTTCTCTGGTGCTGAAAGGAATACAGGACTAGCTACGGAGGGTTAGAGGCACAGAGACCTTTATACTGGGCTGGTTTCAAGTCAAACATTTGCTTAGTCATGAGATTAGGATCCAAAAATTGAGTCAGTCATTTAGAGGCTACTGATGGTTTCTAGAAAAACAACTGGGATTATGAAATAAAAGAAAGCTTCACTACCCCTTTTAATGCTTACCAAGCCCTGTTGCATTATAGACTTTGCTGAGTCAAGACCCCAAAATCCAGCCAAAGTTTTAAAAATAAAAACAAAGTCTCTCTTCCCTATGCAATTTGTTTTGGTCCCCCCATCCACCCAGGGTAAAAAAGCTTTGAAATTCCTAATGTTCTTTTTTCTTCAACAAAGCTGGCAGAAGAGTCAAAGACTGCTGTTTCTGGACAAAAGTGACATGTTCTGAAAGCAAGAAAACTTACATGACAACAGCAGGCAGTGATGGCCTCGCGTTTGGGTGGGGTACAAAGTCGCTACAAAGATCCCTCCCGAGACAGAACAGGTCTTCAGACAGAGAGTGTTAGATATTACTGAATTTGATCATTGTAGCATGACCAGGTAAGAGAATGCTTTTGTCTTTAGGAGAAGCATGTTAAAGTAGTTAGGGCTAAGACTTAAAGATGTCTATAATCTATTCTCAGCTTGTTAAATTAAAGGACTATATGGAAAGTGGCAATGTGAGTAAGGCACAAGGTCAGTAATTGATGGATCTACACAGATAAATAAGGCTTTTTGTCTTTGGGTTTTTTTTGGTTTTTTTTGAGACAAAGTCTCATTTTGTCGTTCAGGCTGGCCCTGAACTCACTATGTGGGCCAGCACGGCCTCGAACTTATGGCGATCCTGCTGCCTCTGGCTCCTGAGTGCTGGGATTACAGGTGTGGGCCACTATGCCTGGCTAAATGAGGTATTCTCGCAACTGTTCTTTGAAATATTTGCAAAACACGTATCAAAAAGAATTCTAATCCACAAGGATGTCACCAAATGAAAGAGACAGAAAGCTATTCTGGGACTCTAGAACTTGCCAGCCATGAGGTAGTTTTTCCTTATTCATAATATAAGGGGTGATATAAATATAAAGTCAATGTTTAAGTTTTTAAAAATGTATTATGAGGGGCCAGGGATTTAGCTCAAGTGCTACCACACCTACCTTGGAAGCACAAGGGCCCCAGTTCGATCCCTGGTACCACCAAAAAAAAAAAAAGTATTATGGTAGGAGACACACCGGCACCAATCCTCTCACTTTGATCACACATATCCCATCTTTCTTGTCTTTCCTTGAGCAGTCCTGCGAGTCCTCTTCTGAGTCTCTGTGCCATGTGCCATCCGATAGAAGGGCATGTTCGGAAAAACATTACAGTGTTGTCTGATCCCCTCATCCACCAGAACCGGTACTGTCCAACTTCTGGTTCTTCTCCAATGTAAACATGACCAGGAAAGGTAGTATTTTGAACTAATTCAGAATGTTGAGGTAGGCACAACCTCATCACTGAAGACACTCGAGAAAGTTCCAGAACTATTATATTAATGGAGATGTATCTCTTACTGTAATATTTTTTTTTTTTGAGACAGGGTCTAGCTTTGTAGCTCAGGCTGGCCCTGAGCTCACTATGTGGCCCAGACAAGCCTCCAACTCAGCAGTCCTCCTGCCTCTGCCTCCTGAGTGCTGGGATCACAGGCTCAGACAAGCCTCCAACTCAGCAGTCCTCCTGCCTCTGCCTCCTGAGTGCTGGGATCACAAGCCCAGCTGTAATAAATTTCTTTAAGCTTAAGGATCCACCTTAGTTTTCAATGAGACTGTCATACTGGAACCTGTTCAGAGAACTTCTTGTTCTTACCACATCACAGACTTTAAGAATGAGATGACATTATTGTGTAAACTCAAAGAAACAGTAGTCTCCATTTTTATTTTCCTATCTAGTATATTCATACCGGAAGCTCAACTTCCTCATCTTTGTACTGACAAAACAGTCCAAAAAGTATTTTTATAAATGAGACACCTTTAGAATGTATTATGGTTAATTCAGAAAATAGCAAATACGACTTGACATGAGGATGACTGAGAAACAAACATGAAGTTATACATTTAGTTTCCTGAATCTTACAAACTTTTAAGGAAGTATTTAATGTCATTCATTTGCTTAACAACTTCCAAAACACACTTCTATCATTCCAGTGTTTTTATTTGATAATCTTTGCTTGCTTGAACTTACATTAAAATAAAAATTCTAAAATCTTCAATTAGAACTAACATTCTGGAGATTGATTTTTCACTTTACATTTAAGAACAGTTCTTTTTGACAGTTACTAAATTGTCAGTAATCATATGAAATAATGTTTATTAACAGATTCATTTTACCAATCTGAAATTGTTTTAACAAAGTTTTTAAAATCAAATATAGACTTTACTTCAGTATGCCACAGTGACATTAGAAACTTTTCCTAAATTAAAAGTAAAGCTTTATCTTTTTTAGCAAAAGGAGAAAGTTACTTTTTTGAGTTGGTTTATTGGAAATCTAAAGCAGAAAATGAAAAATACAAATGTTTGCCCAAATTCATTAAGCTTTATATCTTAAGAACAAATATACCCTTATATAAAACTATTTCTGCTATATTTATAAACAAAATCACTTTTAATTATTTCTTAAAATATGTAGCAATTTTTAAAATAAAGAACTATAAAACTTTTTATCAGTAGAAAGAATGAAACCAATAATATATATTAAAATATTAAATTCACTTGCATATCTACAATCTTTATTTTTCTTTTCAGAGACAGGATCTCACTATGTAGTCTAGACTGGCTACACACTCACAGCGATCCTCTGGCCTTGGCCTCCCAAGTGCTGGGATTACAAACACGTGCCACCACGCCTAGCTACACACATTTAAATATTAGCCAAAAAAAAATATATATATATATAAAACAGGACTACCTTCACCAACTTTTCATTTCTGCCTCACAAATTAGAGTCTTCTGTTGTATAAACAATATGTTTACATGAAAGTCAGAAGTTTAGCTTAAACCCAACCTAAAAAGTAGTTAAGTGTGGAATGGAAATCAAGAGACAGTCTTATATAGTAGAAAAGGTTCCCAAGTCTCTTAAGCAGCAAGGATGCCTTCTCAGTTCAGTTTTACATGGGCACCACTCTCTATGCATTGTGTATGTCCAGGACCCTGAAAACAACAAAACAAAAGTTAATAGTAATTACTTAACTTTCTATTAGCGTCACAAAAACAATAAAATGCCTACATCTATAAATTCACATAAATTATAAAGATCAGACGATAGTGTAGAGTGACAAAATAAAATTTAAAGTTAAATTTTTTGTGTCACCTTAGTCCATTATTTCTTCTACTACAAAATTCATTTATAGGCATAAAAACTTGGCAGAGCATGGGAATTTAAACTAACATTTGGATCCTGTTATAGTTCTTTTGTATACTCTATCAGATCTCTGATTCTTTTATCTTTTTGAGACAGGGTCTCGCTTTGTAGTTCAAGCTGGCCCTGAGCTCACTATATAGCCCAGGCAAACCTCGAACTCAGCAATCTTCCTGTCTCTGCCTCCAGAGTGCTGGGATTACAGGCATGAGCCACCATGCCCAGCACTGTGCTAAGTGGTATTGATGGCTTGTGGGCGTGAGTCACCATGCCCAGCATTGTATGTGGTTACTGGGGATAAAACTCAGGACCATGCGCTTGCGAGGCAGGCGCTGGAACCACTGAGCTGAATCTCCAGCCCAGATCTCTGATTCTTAATTTCAGCATTTATTAAATATAAAATTCTTTTAAAACAAAAGTAATATATAAACACTATATAAAAGTAAGCAATAAAGAATATCTTTTTCTAACTTTATAAAATAAGTTTTTCTTTCTTTCTTTCGTTTTTTATGATGTCTTTTTTTTTTTTTTTTGGTGGTACCGGGGATCAAACTTGGGCCCTTGTGCATCCAAGATTGACACGGTAACACTTGAGCTAAATTTCCAGCCCTTTTTTCGTTTTTTGAGACAGAGTCTCACTTTGTAGTTCAGGTTGGCCCTGAACTCACTATGTAGCCCAGGCAAGTCTCGAACTGAGCAATCCTCCTGTCTCTGCCTCCCGAATACTGGGATGACAGGCGTGAGCCACCACGCCTGGCACTGTGGTATGTGGTACTGATTGTTGGTAGGCGTGAATCATCATGCCCAGCATTGTTGTACGTGGTTACCAAGGATCAAACTAGGGACCTTGTGCTTGCTAGGCAGGTGCTGGAACCACTAAGCTAAATCTCTGGCCCTAAAATCACAATTTCTTAAAAAGTTCGCCAAGTGTCTTTACACTTTTGTTCCTAGATGCATGCTCATATGAAGTTAAAACATACATCTACACAAAAACTCATATACAAATGTATGTGACATTATTATTATTAATAGCCAAAAAGTAGAAACAAGCCAAGTATCTAACACTAATGAAAGAAGAGACAGAATGGGAGATCTTTACTATGGGATACTATACTATCATAAAAATAAGTGAAGTATTGACACATGCTACATGGATGAGCTTTGAAAACATGCTAAAAAGAAGCAGCCCAATGTGTTGTATGACTATATGAAAGTTCAGAATAAATAAAGTTGACGACTGTTGTCAGGGGCTGGGAATAAGAGATGACACAGGTAGCTGGAGGATGGGGAGTGACTGCCAATGTCTATGGCCTTTATTTTAGGGGTTATGAAAATGTTCCAGAATTGTAAATGGTGGTGGCTGCAGAAACTTGTGAATAAACCAAAGGGTACTGAATTCTGCACTTTCAAAAGGTGAATTTTAGGCTGGGAGTGGTGGTTCATGCACTTGGGAGGCTGAGGCAGGACTGCTGCGAGTTCAAGGCCAGCCTGTGTAATTAATAATACACCATATCTGAGAAATGCTAAGAAAGTAGATTTCAAGTGTTTTCGCCATAAAAGTGACGACTATGTAAAGTAATACAGGTTAATGTGCCTGATTTAGCCATTCACAATGTGCAAATACTGTATCTCAAAACACACTGTACAGGATAAAAATATGCGATTTTATTTACCAAATTTAAAAAGTATATAAAATAAAAAATCAAATTTATCTTTACATACATGAGTATATCTGTAAGATAAAGTCTAAAAAGTACAATTGCTGACTCAAAGATTATCTGTTTTAAATGATAATTCTGTCAAACTGTCCTACAAAGTGTTAACACTCAGAAGGTTTCAGATTTTGAAGCATTTGGATTTTGAATTTTGAAGACAGGATGTTCACTTAAAGTCTACGCAGAGAGCCTAAAATCTGAAACTTGAAACACTTCTGGTCCCAAGCATTTCAGACGAGGAATACTCAACTTGTGTATTACATGTTTTCATTTTTAAAGGATTATCCTTGTCTTTGTATTTTTCTATTAACTACCTATTCATGTCCTTTTTCTGTTGTTAGTCTTTAAACATAACGTAGCATAGTAAATTGATTTGTTTGACAACAGGACATATTTAGATTTTAAAAACTTCCAGTAAGTTAATTTTCATTTGTATTTTGTTCTATTTCATCTGTGACCTTTTGGTGTTCAGTAATTAAATCTTCCCATGAATTAATTCTTACTTTCTCCTATATGTATGAGCAATAAAGATAAGCCCATTTACTAACTGGTTCGGTGGGTGAGGGTTGGAAGAGAAGAAAGACGTATCAGGAAGAGGGAATAAAATTAAATCTGTACATGAGGGAAAGTAGTATCTTTAATCACTGCAACTTGTACCAAGGAAATAGCAAAAGAGGTAAAACTTGTTATATTTGCCTAAAATTGTATATGTTCCACATCAATAAATTGGCTTTTATCACCATAAAGTACAGCAATGAGGGCATGTGATCATTTATGCCGGTGGGAACTGTGGGGAAATTTGGCAAGGGTTACAAATATAATACTGTGTGCATTATTTTTGTACACTTGGAAGAGTTTGCCAAGGGAGTTTGTTTCAAGTAGTCAACACTATAAATGCCTACCCGTGATCTGATGTGGGAGTCCTATCGTGCTGCTTGTTTGCAGCCGACTGCAGGGGATACGAGACTGTCCAGTTGTTGGCAATGTCCTGTACTAACCAACCATTCATAAAACTTGTTCTCCACAAGTACCTGGAACTGTTTCCTTTGATCCCTAAAATTGCAATGGAAAGCAAAAAGAATATGAGATCATTACTTCAAACAAATTAACTCTAAATCATTAGGTAGCCCTTTAATAGGATCATTTTTTTTTTTTTGAGACAGGGTCTCGCTTTGTAGTTCAGGCTGGCCCTGAGCTCACTGTGTTCCAGGCAAGCCTGGAACTCAGCAATCCTCCTGCCTCCACCACCCGAGTGCTGGGATTATAGGCTTGAGCCACCAAACCTGGCATTTGTGGTATGAGGTACTGATTGCCAGTGGGTGTGGCCACCATGGCTAGTACTGTTGTATGTGGTTACCGGGGATCGAACCAGGGACCTTGTGCTTGCAAGGCAGGTGCTGGAACCACTGAGGCAAATCTCCAGCCCTTAATGGGATAATATTAAATCACTATTTTTAGTTGCCTTTTTGTTCTTACTTGGCCTACTTTACATTAGAACACTACACACACACACACACACACATACAATGGCCAGATATAATCAATGTCTTTTTGGTAAAGACTTATTCATTGTCAGATATTTTAATGAGGTCCAAATGAATACTATATAATATTCAGACTGTTAGGATAAATGATGAGTAAAAGAGAAGAAACAAAGCCCTGGTCTGAACAAGCAGGCACTGTACTCCAGAAGGCACTAGTCTATGTATGCAGTCTATGTCTGTGCATTGTATATTCCAGTATGAGAGATAGGTAAGAAGTAAAACAAATAATTTTATAAAGTTGAATATCTTAAAGTATCTTGGAGAAAAGTGGGAACAGAGTAAAAGAATGCTAAGTATTGGAAATGCTATTTAACACAACAAGAGTGGACAGAGAGACTTTACTAAGATACACGGCTGAGATCTGGAAGAAGCAGAGTGATTATCTGGAGGAGACTACCTGGTAAAAAAGAAGAACTCACAAAGGCTCTAAAATTAAAGCCCATTCATCTTGCCCAAGATACAAAAGCAAGAGTAGCTCCCACCAGCAAGACTTTGGTGCAGCTGCAATCTGCCCTGGCCATGGGGTTCTGTTAGGCACAATTCCACAGAATACCAATGGTGGACAAGATCACTGTCGGCTGATGACAGACCAAAGCAAGAATAAGAACACCCTTGGGCCGGAGGGTTAGCTCAGTGGTTCCGG
>PVIC010052416.1:0-12173 GCA_004025085.1 Thryonomys swinderianus | reverse complement strand
TCCTTCCTTCCTTCCTTCCTTCCTTCCTTCCTTCCTTCCTTCCTTCCTTCCTTCTTTTTTTTTGTGTTACCAGGGTTTAACTCACAACCTTGCAGTTGCCAGGCGGGCAACAGCACCACTGAACTAAATGCCCAGCCCTAGAATTGAATTTTTTCTGTACCTAAGGCAGAGTTAAAACCAAACTTCTAGAGTGTGATCTAGGACATCCCACAGTAAACTTCAAAAGTGATTGTCAAAATGGTAAAATCAGCCACTCAACAGCATAGATTCACCATCAAAACTTACTACATATGCAAAGAATCAGAAAAATGCAACTAATAATTTTAGGAAGATGATCAATAGGTCCCAAAGTGACACAGATGATATATTTAAGGACTTTAAAATAGCTATTTTAGGGGCTGGGGATTTAGTTCAAGTGGTACCATGCCAACCTTGGGTGCACAAGGGCCCAAGTTTGATCCCTGGTACCTGAAAAAAAAAAAAGCTATTATAGGGCACATATTGGAGCATGCCTATAATCCCAGCACTCAGGGAGATCATCTCCAGACAGTCTCAAATTTAAGCACAACCTGATTAATTTAGTGATTTACTGAGACCTTGTCTCAAAATACAATGAAAAAATTAAAAATACAGGCTGAGGATGTAGATCAGCATGAAGGCTTTGAGTTAATTTCAGTATTTCCAAAACTAAAATATATATTATAACTGCATTCTGTATGATCAAAAGTTTGTAAAATATGAGCAAGGTAGGAAATGATGAAACAGATTATCTCAAAACAAACTTCTGGAAGTGAAAAACATATAAGACCCGAAGTGGAATATATATATTTGGTGTGATAAACAGCATGACTCTTTATAGCCCAAAGGAATAGTAAATCTGGAGACACCGACAAAGAGAAAACAAAGCAAGGAAAGGAAGGGAAGGGACGATAAGAGGAAGGAAAAGAATCCAAAATACAACAGATCTTTTAAGAAACGAGAGCAGAAATAGTGTCCATGAGCTGTGGAGCAGGGCCAGCCAGGTGACAGAACACATCAGTAGTTGGATTTCCACAAAAAAGGAGAGCACAGAAGAAATAATGACCAGTTACCTTTTTGTAACTTTTTTTTTTTTTTTGAGACAGGTTCTTGCGTTGTAGTTCAGGCTGGCCCTGAGCTCACTATGGTGCCCAGGCAAGCCGCCGCGAACTCAGCAATCCTCCTGTCTCTGCCTCCCGTGTGCTGGGATGACAGGCGTGAGCCACCACGCCCAGCATTACCTTTTTGTAACTTGATGAAAACTTTAAATCTAGAGTTCCAAAAGCACAGCAGCACTAAAACCAACCAAAACAACAAACAAAAAACAAGAGGAAATGCTGTCAGGCAACTCATAATAAAATTACTAGACACTGCCCCATAAGTGTGAGAAAGAAAATATTAAAAGCATCTACAGAAAAAAGACATATTAGGCTTTTATCTTTATTTTTGCATAGTGCTGGGGATCAAACCCAAGGCTGTGGCACAAAATAGACAAGAATCCTATCACTGAACTACAACCGCAATTCTACAAAAAGCACATTACCAAATGAAGATTGGTAATGGCCAGCATTGTATGAGATAAAGAGGTCTCATCAAGCTGAGCCTACATGACTGTATTCCTAGCTCTCTGGGAGGCTGGGGTAGAGAATGTGAGCTCAGCATGGGCAACTTAGATCCTATTTTAAAATTTAGTTCAGTGGTTCTGGTGTCTGCCTGGTGAGCCCAAGGTCCCGAGTTTGATCCTCGGTACCACATACCATAATCCTGGGCATTGTGGGCCACGCCTGTAATTCCAGCACTCAGGAGACATAGACAGGAGGATTGCTGTGCGTTTAAGGCTAGCCTGGGATACATAGTGAGTTCAGAGCCAGCCTGAACTACAAAGAGAGACACTGTTTCCAAAAAAAAAATTTATCAAGAACTGAGGGTATATATAGTTCAGTGGGAAGCCCCTGAGTTCAATCCTCAGTTTTGGGAGGGGGGAGGGAATAAGTCTCATCAGAAAAAGTTTAAAACAAAACAAAAAAATAGCAACTTTAAAGCAATAAAAGGAAAACATAATTATACTTAAAATTTTTCAAATATATATAAATTTAAAGGGGCTAGAGATTCAACACAGTGGTTTTGGCACCTGCCTAGAGAGCTCAAGATCCTGAATTTGATCCCCAGTAACCACATGCAACAATACTGGGTGTGGTGGTTCATGCCCATAAACAATCAGTACCACACACCACAGTGCTGGGCATGGTGGCTCAAATCCCAGCACTCAGGAGCAGAGGCAGGAAGATTGCTGAGTTGGAGGCTTGCTTGGGCTACAAAGTGAGCTCAGGGCCAGCCTGAGCTACAAAGCAAGACCCTGTCTCAATCAATCAATCAATCAATCAATCAATCAATTAATCAATCAAGTTTAAAAGACCCTTTAGAGACATACAAAATCTGAGACAATCCCTTGTCACCACACCTGCAGTAAAGAAAGTGTTAAAGGAAGCTTCTGAGACATGATCACAGAATGAAAGATAATCAGGAATGGCAAATGAGGTGTTTAAACATAGCAATGTTTTCTTATCTGTTTTTTTCTTTTTGAGACTAGGTCCAGCACCCTCCTCTGAAAGGCAGAACTTCTGTGTACAAGGCTTGGGACTGGCAGGTTCCAGTTCAACCTGAGCAGGTCCATCCAGAGGCTCTGCAGGGTATTCGCACATTAGCTCTGGGGCCTGGCTCCTTCTCCACAGGGGTTACAAGCATGTACTCTGAACTTCACCAAGAGGCTGTGCGCACAAGAGCCCTGGGCTCCAAGTGCCTCACTGCAGGTCCAGTTGGCCAGGATGGGAGCCAAGATCATCTGCCCCCTGACACCAGAAATTATTCTTACCCTTGGCCTGCAGGTAATATTCCTTTGTGTTTGTGCAGATTAAAGGAGCTTGCTGCTCAGTATAGTTTTTTATGCTTCTTGCAGAGCTATCAAGAATAAGCAGGGACATGTGAACTACACCAAGTCACAAATGTGACCTCTTTTCTTGCAAAAAATAAGCAGTGACCATTTTCTTGGATTGATATGATGCTTCAATGTCTGCACTTTCCAAACTGCCTTTAAGCTGCTGTATGGTGTCTGTCAGTCCCAACAGCAGCTCACTCCCTAAAAATAAAATAGCAATTCATTTCTTGCAAGCTCAGACATTATTAAAATTTTAACTGGAACAGTGGATCAGATTCAAATGTAACTTTCATAACTGTATTCTCTGAGGCCTCTTCTTGGTTAACATTTTATCTCTGTTCTATCTTAAGTCATATTTTAGGGCTCATATCGAGTATCTGAATATAGAAAGTCCAATTAGATAAGAGATACACTATGTTAAATGGACATTAGAATTTTAAACAGTAATTATAATGGTAACTGTGAAATTATTCTTTTAATGAACTGAATCACATCACTAATCAAAATTATGTGTTTGTCCTTGGTTGTTCATTATGTTTGACCATAATTAACTGCCTAATTTTAGTTAAAAATATACTTAACTTAATAATAATAGTGCTCTAAAGGGAACTTGGTTAGCAGGTATGAGATTGCTTTCCAATTATATTTCTGCAAATGACTCACTCTTGACACTTTACTAAACACATGGTGATTTTATCTGTCATACTAAATCATATCCCCAAATAGCCTGCAAGCTATGAGCTGCTATATTAATGTACATTTTATTGTCATTGCTAGTATTATTAATTTTACTGTTAAGGATATAATTTTATCTTTTTTTACTATTTGTATATATACATATTCAAATAAGTGAAGTTAATATGGAAAATGTGATAATGTCATGTTTGAAGTAGAAGAAATGTGAGTTGTTTTTTCATCATTAGGTTACAAAATAATACGGTATCATTGTACTATACTGGCTCACAAATACTTCTGTTTGCAAACAGTGTGGTTCATGAACAGAAGCTCTTGGCAAAATTTTGCTCCCATTTGCAAACTCCAGATAGGGTGATGAACACAGTCGTGACCAACTTCCCCACACAGACACGAGTGCAGCCATCTTCTCAGCTCTGATCTGGGGGAGATCACGTGCTCAGACAGACCCATGCACACTTGCTCTGAAGCTTTTTGCATCCTTTCAGCACACACAGTATTGTTCAATCCTGCATGGCTCCAAAAGAAGTGCAGAGCAAACACGGTGTTTAAAAGAAAGTGCAGAGCAGTAACAAAGGTGACAAGAATGTACGGAGGAAAAATGGTGAGAAGAAAGTTTTGAAGAAAATAGCCATTGAATTGAAAAAGAAAATTGAGGAAGAGCACCAGTGTGATACTCCTGTGACTGATCTGGCCTTGGAGTAAAAGTCAACAACCTCACTATTTTCAAGAATAAAGCTGTCATCAAAAAAGCTGGCATGGCAAAAGGAGTAACAGTGTTTATCAAGCAGAGGACTCAAGAGCTGGAAGAAGTGGAAAAACTTGGGTTATGTAGCTGGGGGAGAAACAGCTGGCAGGCAATAGGGGTAGTGAAGCTGTGATGTGTGAAAAGTCAGAGAATTGCACAGTGATGTATTGCAAGAAAACTCCTCTAGAAATGTAACAAGTGATGAATTTGAAGCCAATAGAGGTGGCTTGGGAAATTTCACAAGAGAAGTGCTGTCCACATTGTGCTATGGCACGGTGAGGCTTCTAGTTCTGACAAGGCCACTGCAGAGGCCTACGAGAAAGAATTCATGGAATTTTATGAAGGCAGAAAGAACATGCTGCTCAACAAGTGTCCAGCTGTGATGCAACAGGCCTCTTCCAGAAAGAGATGTGAAAGCAGAACATATATCAGGAGGAAAAGATACTGCCTGGACACAGAGATGAACAGATTGGATCTTTTGTATTTGCAAATGCTGGAGCTGATCTCCAGATTAAACCACTACAGACGTACCATTCTCAGACTGTACATGCCTTCAGGGGACAGAGTGTGAACAGGCCAGACTGCTTGTCATGTGAGAGCCAGTGTGAAAGCTTGGGTCACAAAGCAGTTATTCATGTAATGGCTGCATGAGCTATTCACACTCATGGTTAAGAGATACTTTTTTTTTTTTTTTTTTGCATTACCAGGGATTGAACTCGGGCCCTTGTCTGTCCAAGGTTGGCATGGTACCACTTGAGCTAAATCCTCAGCCCCATAAAATACTTTTCTACTAACTGCCTGAAAGGTGGTTTTTTTTGATGGACAGTGCCCCAGCATACCCTACAGCTTTGGTGGACATGGACGATAAAAGTGATGAATATGACTTCAAATAAATCAAGTTCTCCCCCTGCAACATGACATCTCTTGTACAACCCATGGGCCAGCAAGTGATTTCCAACTTCAACTCTATGCAAAGATGCTCTTCTCCAGATGTTTTAACGTCAGTGGAGAGATGGCCTGGATGGTTAAAGTTTCTGGAAGAAACATGTCGATGTCCTCCACTGCATCAGCCTCATTGAAAAGTCTAGGAAGAAGCCACCTGTGGATCTTAAACTCAGCCTGGAGGAAAGAATGTTTCACTGAATGTGACTCTGAAAGGTCTGATGCACACAGGTAGTGGAGGAGACCGTGTCCCCAGGCGAAAGTATGGGCCTGGACATCAATGGTGCAGACATACAGGGGCCTGTTGAGGATCCTAAGGAGCAACTGATGAAGGGAGAATTTGCTGCATCCATAGAGAACAGCAGAAGGTGCTGTTAAGGGGAGGAGGTTCCCAGCAATGTGATAAAAATCCATTCTGGAAAAACAGTATTTGTGGCAGTATCTCTTCGAGAAGCACCACCCCAACGCAACTGTAATGAACAGAGTGCTGAAACTGATGAATGATAACATGGTCTCTCATTTCCAAAAGGCTATACTGTGTAGGAAAAAACATTAGACAGATTTCTTTTGGTCCAATTGCAACTAAGAGACAAAAAAGAGAAGAAACCCTGGAAGGAAATCTCTTTGATGTCTTTATGGAGGGGAACTCTCCGTTCAACAATGCCGTATCCCCAAACTTCCTTTTCCCCACACAATTCATCTCCAATGAGGTTAGTATTTTCTCTCTTCATACTCTTCATTTTTTGTGGTTAAAGAGTATTTATGGTTCACAACAGATTAACCTTATTCACATCGAATCTTCTGAGAAGATTAGATTTGTTTCATGACCAAAATCAGTTTGCGACCACTTTCGTAGCTGTCAGAACGATTAACTTTATCTACACTGAATGTTATGGGGAAATTTAATTCTATTTGCAATCAATTCAGTTTGCAACCAGAATCAGGAAAGGAATAAAATTCACAAACTGAGGTGCCTCTGTAATTATGGATTATTTATTTGGAAGATCCAATATTGGGCATTCCACACTCAGACCAAACTAGTGTTTTTTTTTTTAAATTTGTTTGCAAATTTTGATATGTTCTGTTATTTTTTTAGATTTGAGGAACAGGTTAAATTGACAAGCCAAAATAATAGCAACTAGTTAAGAACTGGGACTATACCATGATATTTCAAACTACCTGAGTTCAAATTCAGAATTTGTCTTTCGTGAACTATTTGACTTTGAAAGCTATTTCTTAGTCTCACTTTCTTCATCTGTGAAACGGTGATTAGCATAAGTGGGCATGAGATTTGAATAAAGTAATTCACATGCAACTTTTAGAAAGTTCCTTACACTCAGTAAGCACCTAAATTATTCTATTGTTCTCTATTGAATTAATTGTGGGGTGTTAAGAGTTTAGATCTAAAACATACCCCCAAAGTCTCACAAATTCAGAAGGTGATTGGATTATGGGTACCATATTCATCAGTAGATTTTTCAGTGATGAATTCAGTCACTAAATGTGCTATTAGGATGTGGACCATGAGTAGACGGGGGTCATGGTCGGATGTGGCTCGCTCAGGTGTAGCCTAGGAGAGTGTATTCTTATCCCTTCTCTCACTGCTTCCTGGGTGTTGTGGGATGAGTAGCTGTGCTCTGCCAGGCCCTTCCATCCCGCACGCCTGCCTTGGAGCCAGCTGACTTTAGACTGAACTGAGAGCCAAATAAACCTCTTCTTAAAGTGGTGGGTGTTGGGCATTTTGCCCCAGTGACAGGAAAGTGACTGGTACGTGGAGTAACTTACTTCGAACACTGTAATCATGTGACTCCTGTGTGCAAGTGTTCCTATGAAGGCAGTGGTGGTGACAGTTTGTAGCATATTCTCATCTGACTCAATACCATAGGCTTATGTAATTAGCGTAGGAATGCTCAGACTCGTTTCTTCACTGGTGCAGTTTCTGATGGTCTGCGCGGTAGAATTTGCCATCTTTACGCAAAGGAGATATAAGAACCGATGTTTTCAGGTGGCTCCAGAGGCCTCCCCTTGGCCCAGGCATAGGTCCTGGTTGCACTTTCTGTTATTAGTTTCTGGGCAGTGTCCCCAGAGCGAAGCCTTCCCTGCCCAGGAGGTTTTGAGGGTGGGCAGCCTAGCTCCTGCTGCTGTGTGCAGTGGAATGCACATCAACACACGCTTTTTGCTGCAGCTGCTTTCCTGTACTAACACTGCAGAGGGGAAACGTCTATATGATATGGCATTTGGCCGAGTGACACAGTATGGACTGTCATCTTGTTACATTTGGTGGAGGACATACGCTCACTGCGTATGTTGTCTTGGGGAACACTTGTAAATGGTACATGTTATGGTTCAGGTCAAGAATGACCCCTCGGGCTCTCACATGCTCACAGGCAGGGCTTGGCCAGGGGCGCTCTACTCCTACGTGCAGGCGCTCAGTGACTGAAGGTGCTTTTAAAAGGTGGGGCCTGGTTAAAAGCAGCTCACTCTGGGCCGACCTGAAAGGATTCCCCTCCATCCCCAGGCCTCCCCTTTCTGCTTCGTGGCAACCACAGCAGGAGCAGCCTTCTGCCATCCAGGCCCTTCCATCACGCTGTCCTGAGTGGGAGCCAGCCGGCCCCGGGATGAGGGCCTGAGTCAGAGTAGAGCTCTCCTCCTTTCAACTGTGGACGTGGGTATTTCATGCTGTCAACAGGAAAGTGACTCTGATGCTCTGTGGCTGACAGCGCTCTTCATTCTGGAGATCAGCAGAGAGGTGGCCTTGCCAGAGAAACCGTGTGACAGAGTACGGGCCCCTCCTGGGCCTGACTAGGGCCTCAAATCCGCCACTGGTACATCGTGTTTTGTCATGCTAGTACCCTGAAGCAAATGAACTTTGTTTACTTTCTGGACTCTTAAGAAAGTATACTTGTTAAAGAGATTATATGGTATCCACAGATCTCCCACTGTGTTGCGTGCTGCGTACACTTCCTTTTCACTTTATTAAGTGCCTGGTCTTTGTTTCCCAAAGGCTCCTCCGTGCTGATCACTACCATATTTGGTCTGTCAAGACAGCACATTCATTTGCTCTTCATTGTTGTTGCTGCAGTTTTCTGGTTTCTCGCAGCCATTTTAACTCATCTTACTTTGGCTTAGGATACTCTTCTTAGCAAAATGTTTGTTAAGTGGCTGAAAAGTACTTTTTCCCCCCTAACTCAAGTGCTTGGAAGCAAGACAGAATGTTTCTTGGCCTAAGATCATGCAATTAACTCAAGAGGGATGGATTTGGAAACCCTCCTACTGCTTTGTCTAAACACTCGGCTCGAAGGAAGGAAGTGATTAATTGAGCTTTTAGGCTCTCTGTACACGAGAGAGCTCCATGGGGCCTTTCCAGAATGGTGCACTCTAGGTTGTCCCAGCCAGTCATCTTTGACCTATCTGGACAGTTCAGTCTTTTAACTTTTTTACTTTAACTGGACAGTTTCCATGCAAAGGCTTGTGAAGCAACATGCACAGGGTAGACCGTCTCTTAATGCAGATGAGATATGCTAATGCTGGGACTTCGGCCTGCGTGGCACTGGGAGAAATGAGGCTATGAAACAATAGGAGGTAAATTGTAACTCTTATTCTCCAAAATATCACAAGAGAATAGGCTACAACCTTTAATTCATATGAGTGGGAAAAATGGAAGAATGAGTGAAAATGGCAAATATTCTACGTTTAAAATATTGTATATTTAAAGGTACTTCAAACAACTGGAGTCTGTTCAAAGCTCTGTAAACAGATGGTGCAGTTAAATTAGGTCTTTAGCATTTGCTTAAATATGGTTAGTGAACGTGCCATTTGAAAAAAATGTAGTAGAAATCTACCTCCCATAAAAAAATTGCTCGTGGATCAGTGGCGTCCAATGGGTGCATTACACGCGTGTTTGCAGGTGCCTGGTGCTTAAAGGAGTGAGTTCCCAGAATATTTTTAACAGAATAAATTAAAATCAACCCTTGAGCACCAGTTTGATCTTATTCCACTCTAAGATGAAACAAGAATTCAAGGGGCTTTGGAAATTATTCTCACTGAAGTACTATGGTATCCTAGTTCTTCTACAAATCTGACCAGAATTAGGCAAAAGGAAAAGCTTGTGATCATTGTGCTTTCCTATCATTTGTGTAATGTAACCTCTAATTTTATAAGGGGAAGAGGATAATGGCATCAACTATATTTTCTTCTTAGGTAACTCATTTTACCAAACATTGTTTTCATGTATAAGATTTTATTGTTAAAGCTTTCTATTTAGTCATCCTGTATGATCAGGCTATACAGCAATGAAGTAAATTGGGGCAAACCCACCTTCCTACTGGGCACAGCCAGAAGAGCTGGGTAAAAATGCATTAAGTACACTGCACATGTCAGAGATATCCAGGATCTAAGGATCCCTGAGGAGCCAGAGGAGTGGGAAGTTTATTTGGTGAGCTTCACACAAATCTTTTTTCTTCTGAGCATTTTCAGATTCTCGTCACTAGGTGAGAAAGTGGCTGAGAAGCCTGAAGGAAGGAGGCTGCTAGAAGTCAGAGGAGCTGGAAGACCTTGGACAGTCATGACAATGGAAGATATTAATTGAAAATTCAGTCACAGAGCAGCCAGGTCTGGGGGGACCAAGGTCCCAGAGACAGGACACCCGGATGTTGCTTCCAGTTGTGGGGCTGACTGACTCGCACACAACAAGAGAACAATGGGCCAAGGAGAAAGATACTAAAATAAACACAGTTGTTGTGGTCGCTCCTAGAGTGTGAGAAGGGCCATTTAAAAATCAGACAGAGAGGGCTGGAGATTTAGCTCAGTGGTTCCAGTGCCTGCCCAGCAAGTGCAAGGTCCCTGGTTCAATCCCGGTAACCACATACAACAATACCGGGTGTGGTGACTCACACCCACCAGCAATCAGTACCACATACTACAAATGCCAGGTTTGGTGGTTCAAACCTGTAATCCCAGCACTCGGAAGGCAGAGGCAGGAGGACTGCTGAGTTCGAGGCTTGCTTGGGCTACAGAGTGAGCTCAGGGCCAGCCTGAACTACAAAGCGAGACCCTGTCTCAAAAAGAAAAAAATAAATCATACAGAGAACCCCAGGAAGCACTAGTGTTCCTTGTTAGGTCTACAAGTTGCAGACATGTTTTCTCAGTTTGTTTTTGTCTTTGGTGTTACATGTTTACAAATTATCTTGGTCCATTTGAACCGCTGTAAGAGACAGGGCAATTTCTAAATGACAGAAATGTGTCGGTCACAGAGAAGGGACGTTCAGATCCAGACTGCAGCAGATCTAGTGTCTGGTGAAGACATGTCCTCTCCTTTGTGGATGGTCCCGAGTGTCATAGTCTCTCATGGAATAAAGAGTCAGCTCATGTCCTTGAGCCTCCTCTTAGGAGGACACTAACCTTATTCACCACGGAGTTCTCAGGACATGATTACTTCCCAAAGGGGCTACTCTTTCATTCTACAGGACTAGGACTAGGGCTCTACATATGAATTTTGAGGGGCAGGCCCAGGTAATCACACCATAGATCATGGATGGGTTTTGCTATGGAGAGATTTCTGAAGTTGCATTGTCAGTGTTACCTTCCTTCATCTTATGCTTTCTGGGTCTTACTTCATTCTTATAGTGTAACCAACTTCCAATAAAATAAAAATTCCCATGATCCTCCATGTCATGTGTCAAGAATTAATGCAACTTTATTTTCTCCCAGTAGTGTGATACAATTATGTCAGCACTACTTATCAAATACTCCATTACTCTGTACATCTCTGATTTCAAATGAAACCTTTATTACATACTAAATATTTCCATTAATTTTTAATGTATCTCTGGACTTCTGTGAGGATTAATCTCACAATTGCAGAAGCCAATATAACTTATTTCTTTTAATACATATATTTTAATTGGCCAAAATTTGAAGCCTTTATAAAAATACTACAGAGAGCCAGAGATTTAACTCAGTGGTCCCGGCATCTGCCTAGCAAGCACAAGGTCCCTGGTTCCATCCCCAGTAACCACATACCACAATGCCAGGCATGGTGGCTCACGCCTGTAATCCCAGCACTCAGGAGGCAGAGGCAGGAAGATTGCTGTGAGTTTGAGGCTCACATGGGCTACTTAGTGAGCTCAGGGCCAGCCTGAATTACAAAGCAAGACCCTGTCTCAAAAGAAAAAAAAACAAAAAAGAATATTGGGTAATTGGAATTTCACAGTTTACAAATAGCTTGTGTAAATAAACTTTTGTTTGATATCACTATGGATTTGCAGGGAGTTGTAAGAAATAAGAGATATGCCGTACATTCTTTGCCAGTTTTCTCTAACGTTAAAATCTTGCCAAATCAGACTAAAATCTCGCAAACAGTATATTGACATAAGCCATTTATTCAAATTTCCTTAGCTTTACTTATTAATCTCTGTGTAATTCTATACAATTTTATAACGTGTATGTTTCTGTGTTCACCACCACAGTCAACAGAGAACAGTTCAACATGAGAATTTCCTGTCATTGTTATAAGTCTGACCTCTCTCAAATCCATCATCCACCTCTAAATCCTAAAATACACTAGTCATTTCTCCATTTATACCTATTCAAAAATCACTTTCTAGAAACTGAATTATATACTGTGTGACCCCTTGAGACTGACTTTTTTCACTCAGCATCACACTACGAAGTTTCAGTTCCATAAGAAATCAACACTGTCGGGGCCGGAGGGTTAGCTCAGTGGTTCCGGCACCTGCCTCGCAAGCGCAAGGTCCTGAGTTCGATCCCCGGTAACCACATATAATACTGGGCATGGAGACACGCCCACCAACAATCAACGCCGCATACCACAATGCC
>PVIC010052415.1:0-12168 GCA_004025085.1 Thryonomys swinderianus | reverse complement strand
TAGACAGAGATGGGCCCAGGAAATGTGACTTACTAAACTTCCTTAGCTAGTATGGTATGTATGGAGGGTGGGCAAAGTTTGAGACAAAACCCTTGATCCTTACTGTGCTGATCCAAAAATTTTAATGCTCTCCAATGCCAGGTCTCTGTTTATCTCAGGGATAGTGATGAGGATTATTCCACAGGACACTCCCCATGACCGTCAGTTCCTCAGAGCTCAGGACAACCTAACTCCTCCACCCCTGACATTCTCACTTGTCCTCCTCTAGCACAGCCCTCGGCACCAACTGTGAGCAGGGATTTTGAACAGAGAGGCAAGGGAAATTCCCAGGACAGGGGACTCTTCCTTCTCCACTTGGTACTTCAGATGTTCCACACCCTCCAAGGACCTGTTATTTTCTATTTTTTTTTTTTTTTTTTTTTTGAGACAGGGTTTCGCTTGGTAGTTCAAGCTGGCCCTGAGCTCACTATGTAGCCCAGGCAAGCCTCGAACGCAGCAATCCTCCTGTCTCTGCCTCCTGAGTACTGGGATTACACCACGCCCAGCAAATTACTTTCTGCTTTTGTTGACAGTTGCCATCCTAGTGAGATGGGATCTCATGATGGTTTTGATTTGCACATCTGTAATAACTAATAGTAGTGAACATTTCTGTATCTGCCATTAGGCATTTGTCTATCTTCCTTGGACAAATGTCAAGTTGTTTGCTCATTTTTATTCCAATTGTTTTTATTTTATTAAATTGTGGTTTATTCATATATTCTGGATAATAATCACATGTATGATTTGGAAATATTTTCTCCCATTCTGTGGGCCACTTTTTACTTTCCTTATAGTGGTTTTCTCCATTAATTCAGAGACATTATTGGGAATTACTATGGGAAATTTAGAGATAACTATGACAGAGTTATTGGTCTTAGAACATGTACGTAGAATTCTTAGTATATTTGTGTTTGCTTGCATTGTTTTGGGTGCTGGGGATGGAATCCAGGCCTTGTTAATGCTAGGTGTGGGATTTATCTCTGAGCCCTTGTGCCTTTGGTATACAAAATATTTTAGGTTACATAAAGTCCAGTTTGTTTATTCTTCCTTTTACTGTCTGTGAATTTCATGTTAAGTACAAATACGTTGCCGAATTCAGTATGGTGAAGTTTTGCCATTATTTTTCCTTATAAGAATTGTTTTAGGTCCTAAACGTGTAGGTCTTCTGGGGCCGGAGGGTTAGCTCAGTGGTTCCGGCACCTGCCTCGCAAGCACAAGGTCCTGAGTTCGATCCCTGGTAGCCACATATAATGCTGGGCGTGGAGACTCACGCCCACCAACAATCAACACCGCATACCACAATGCCAGACGTGGTGGCTCACGCCTGTAATCCCAGCACTCGGGAGGCAGAGACAAGAGGATTGCTGAGTTTGCGGTGGCTTGCCTGAGCACCATAGTGAGCTCAGGTCCAGCCTGAACTACAAAGCGAGACCCTGCCCCAAAAAAAAAAAAAAACAAACATGTAGGTCTTTAGTCAATTTTCCAAATGCTGATGGATAAGAACCCAACTTCATTTCTTTGCATCTGGACAATCATTTTCCCAGTACCATATTTTGATAAAATTATCCATCTCCCACTGAATGGTTTTCTATACCCTGGTAAAATGCATTCAACCAAACATGTGTCAGCTTCTTTCAAGACCCTTAGCCATTTATTTTCCTTTGTGCAATTCAAATCCTATGCAGTAAGTCCTATACACCTACATCTTCAAGAATTTTACTTATTTTATCTTCTACCAGATTGTTTCTGTTTTAGCATTTAGATCTCCAGTTCATTTTGATTTTATTTTAGTACATAATGAGAGATATGCACTTAGATTTAATTCTTGGATACAGGTATCTATTTTCCAGCACCACTTCCTAAAAAGGCTATCTTTCCTCCAGGGTAAAGTTTTTGGATCATTTGTCAAAGATTAGAAAGATGAATATGCCTGGGGTTGTTTCTGTGTTCTCTATTCTGTTCTATTTATCCACAAGTCACTTTCTGTGCTATTTTTATCACTGTAGCTTTGTAATATAACTTGAAAATGGGAATCACGATGTCTCTTGCTTTACTTTTATTGCCTAAGATTGCTTTTGCTATTCTGTGCTTCTTCTGGTTCCATATGCAGTGAAATGTTTACATTTCCCACTTCTTTTCACATGTTTTCTATAGCTATTTTCTTTTGAATACCATAAGGTTAATCTTTAATGCTCCAATGAACTAAACTTGCAATGTGACTTGAAGCCAGCTCAACTTCAATAACATACAAAACTCTGCTCCTTCACAGCTCCATTCCCAAACTTTCCAGTTGTTAAATCACAAAATTATATCTTTATACATCATTAGATTCCTCTTAGATTATATCAAAACCAAAATACTAAATTATAAACCAAAGTTACCATAATGTAACCTTTTGCCCTAATTTAATTATTAGTCTCTCAAATTATGTAGAATTTTAAATGAGGAGTTAAAGTCATGGTTACAATATCAGTTTTTACAATGTGCTCATGGGTGTATCATTATTACGCTCTTTACTTCTAGCCCCAGCTTCACTTTCCTATCCTGCCTCCTTTCAAGGCCTCTGTTGGCTCCTGTGAGCATTTCTGTGAGCAGGTCTTGTGAAGACAGACTGACTCCCTCCATTTCTGTTTCTCTAGGGATGTCCTCACTGCTCCCTCACTTTGGAAGAACAATGCAGCCAGATGTAGTATTTTCTTTCAGCACTTGGATTTAGCAGAAAAGGGCCTCCCTCTGTCTGGATGCCACCAGAAGCCCCCCCCCCCCCCAAGCACATGAAGCAGTCCCTGGGGCCAGCAATGAGGCAGGCAGTAGCCCTAATGGAGTCAGCCTGATTGCTTCTTTCCTGACTGTGCCCCGGGTCATGCTGCCCACCCAGAAGCAGCTCAGCTAGACAAGTAGAGCAGCCCAGCTGTACACAAGTCCACAGAACAATGAAAATGGATGCATAGCATTTAGGCCTGGGAAGGCTCAGAAGATAGCCTGCTGCAGAAGGTTGCTAGGGACAGGGACTCATCCCCAACAACCTGAAGGTCAGGGCTCACCACCAGCTCTAATGCAGACAAGGCCCTTGTCAGTCTCAGCCACACAGAGCAGGTTCTTCCCCTACAATGCCACCTCCTGGCCCCCAAGGTCTCATTTTTCCTCTCCAGTGCTGACTTCCCTCCCTTGAGCTGGTCTCTCCACCAGGCCAGCCTCCTTCACCTCTGCCTCCTTCTCTTCTGCCGGCAAAGTCCCCAGGGAATGTGCAGCTTGATTCATCCTGCATTGTTCCTAGCTGCTGCCCGTTCCCAAGTCTAACTCTAAGACTTTACTCCCCAGGAGAACCACTCCAGGCCCAGACCCTAGAGAACTTCAGTGTTCGCACACTCTATGACAAGCTTGAGGACCAGAGTCTGCATATGGCTGCCCAGCTGAGTAGGCACCAGAGGGACGCATTGGCCTTCTATAGGGCTGCTGGTCAGCAGCTCCAGGGGCTCCAGGTCAGCCCTTGTTCTAGACAGTGAATGGGGGACCCACCTTTCTGGATACTGCCTGAACCTGGTGGCACCCCCATCACTAAAGAAAACACAACCCTTGTTTTTCCAGGACTTTCTACAGGGCCTCAGCATGACAGACCTGAGTGCTCTGGGCAAGGATGGACAACATGAGACAGGGGCCAGAGACACCATGCAGATGGAGACAGGAAAGAATACATCATCAAAGGCCAGCCACACTGCTGCTTCTCCCAGGGAGCACTGGCCACGTGCTGTAGGTGAGCAACAAGAGAACACAGGAAACAAGTAGAATCACACAGCATTACCCTTCAAGCCTGACCTTTCTCTATACCAAGGGTGGGCTTTGCAGAGGTAACCAGGGCACACACAGCCATCTGCTTATTAGTAGCAAGGGGCACCAAAGAGTTCCCCTGGAGGAAGATAAGCCCACAGGGCATCTGACCCAGGAGGGAGCAGACCTCTCTTGTATAGGCAGGATCATGGGCCTCCAGTTGTTTTTTTGATTGAATTCTTTATTGATACATTTTTATATACAACTCACAATCACACTCAACATTGGGAAATTAGTACCAGTATATGACACAAGTTCTCGTTTCTACCCCTATCCCTACCCGCCCTACAACTCCCCACTCCCTATATACATGTGCTTTCTTTTCCTTTTCAATTGATACAGTTGAGTGAGCCATGTTCTTGTGTACAAGGAAAGAATTCTCAAGCATATATCTGATCATATGTAATAAGGTTATTGAAGATCTTGGAGTAGTAGCAGGAATAGGCAGAAGGGTGAAATGGACAAAAACGAGCTTTTGTAACTCGGGCTTTCAGAACATATAGGGTCAGATATCCTCTGGTCCTTGGTGCCTCCCACTATCTCTCTTTACCGATAGCAGCAATCTTCATGACCTTCTAAGCTTAAACCTAAATAATCATTAGGTTTGTGTTGCAATTACAGTTGAATGGAGAGAAGGGAGATGGCTCATACAACTTCCCTGTCAGAAGGTTATGGCAGCTTGGGTGACCATTAGAGTGCTGTGAGTTTGCAGTTGAACAAAGAGGAAGAAGTGGCCCAGCTCCTTTGTTACTGGTTTCACTCAGGCTTCTCTCCCACATCCCCATGGATGTTGCTATTAACATAGGACAAGCTTCATCCCGTTTAACGCATTCTATTGTCACAGAGCACATGTGAGTGATAGCATCCTCTCCATCTGCAGTGGAGGAAAGTGAGGCTCAAAGAACGTACAGTACCCACTGAGGTTAAGGCCAGTAGTCTCATCTTTGCCCACACTCTCCACATGCCTCTCCCACCTTTGGCTGAAAGTCATGGAATTTTGCTCACCAGGCCCAGCTCTGGTCACCAAAGCCCAGACTCAGGCCTTCCCAGGAGCTCCTGACTCTTCTGGGGCATAGGCTACCCAAGCTGGCTGAGCCCTTGCTCCCTTCATCCTCAGTGAAAATCACTCTCCAGAAAGGGGTGAATCCATTAATGTGTTTAGGCCTGAGGTTGTTTTACCTATGATCCTGTCCTTGGGTCCCTTCTCTCATGACTCCTGTCTCTCCAGATTGTGATGTCAGAAGCCCTGTGCCATCCTGTCCACAGTGAAAACTTGTGAGGCCTCTATGACATTCTCTCTAAACCAAACACCCTTCTGGGGCTTCCTTTTATACACCCAAAGATTGTGGAAAGAAAGAAAGACACTTTCCTCTGAAAGCTGCCGGAGAAAAGCTGTGAAGCTCCAGGTCCTAACAACCCCACAGACCCGGCTCTGTGCTCATTGCTGGGCACTGTGTAGGGGCTGGAAGAAGCTCACACCAATCTGGGGATCACCAGTGGCAGAGAGGGGCCTTTCAGATTGTTTCCTGGTAATGGACATTTGGTTTTTTTCCAGAAAATCCGGGATGTAAAAAAATTTTTATCAAACAAGAAAAAATGCAACTAGTCAGCCCATTGGGAAAACTATGTTCTGTAACCAAGAAAAATAACCTGTAGAGGATTTCTCACTGTTCCTGTTGCGTTCCATAAGAATGCTCCTGGAGTGTAGGGGTTAGAGAGCAGCAGGCACAGGAGAAAGGCAGGAGAAGAGAGAAGGTGACAAAGGAGACATTGACATAAAAGATGGACAGGTCTACAAAGAGTTCTAGTTAAGCACAAGCAAGCAACAAACTGAGAGGTGTGGGGAAGAAAGGAGATGTATACCATGGAAGCACTTATACCAGAAGCACCACTGCCTACAATCAAGGCTCTGTCTACACCACTGAGCACAGACCTATGAATATCTCAGGGAGAGAGAAATGGAGGGACTATGGCACAAGAGGGGAAATAGAAGTAGAGGGCAAGAAGTACCGGCTCAGTGTGCTACATGAGGTAGAAAGCCAAGGGCAGGAAAAATAGTTATGGTCTGAGACATCTGTGATGGGCTGAGGTGAACTGTGTCATGGTTTCTTAGTCCTGGCTCCTTCTCCAGGCTGCACCCCCAGTGTCTCTTCCCTGGGCTTTCAGCCAGAGCTGGACAGAGCCATTGCTGCTCTCGCCTCTGTACTATCTCAGGCCCAGGGCCCACTGACTGGGACCAGCAAGAAGGTAAGAGGCTGCAGGAGCAGCTCACTATGTCCATGTATGCCAAACCCCTAACCTTTCAGCCTGTCCCCTGGGTGTGCTTGTGCGCCCACTTATGTCCATGTCCAAAGCTCTCACAGACAACCACACCCATACCTGTATGTTCACGCTCCCACACACCCTGGGGCCTGCTCTCCCAGGATGGCCCCAACTCTGGTCAGAATCCAGAGTGCTCTGTCTGTGCTCTTACCATGCTGCCTGTTCTTCCCAGGCTTCTGGTCAATGGGCTGAGCAGCCTCCATCTAACGGCCAGCATGAACCCCATCTGATCAGCCAGCCTCCACCCTCTGCCCAGGAGCCTCGGAGCACAAGGTATGGGAGGGCCGCCTAGGTATCCCCCGAACAGATGCACACCCAAGGATGGCCCTCCCACCTGTAACAACCCTATTTTTCATAACCAGAACTTGATGTAAAGGCTTAACCCGCATAAGTCCCAAAATACCTAGTTAGCCTGGCCCCCTCATTTCAGAAAGAGATTTGAGATTAAACTACCTGCAATAACTCAGCTGGCTTGTTCCAGATAGAGTGATGGTAGTCAATAAAGGAGGACATTACAGGCATGCAGGATGTGTGACCACATTCACACCTCCCCTTCCAGGCCCAGGGGCGGGACAGCAGCCACCACCAGATGGAAGACGAAAAACCTTTCCTCTGTTCTGTGTGGTCCACCAGCAGAGCCCTGTAATTCGATAAACAAAAGCCAGATCAGTAAGAGAAAACCCCAAGGTATTTCCAGAAGGTACCCTGGTTAGGCTATAGATGGGGGAGAAGGATGGTGATCCAAGGGGACATGAAAGGACTTGAATTTCTGCAGCATCTTAACAAGGGAATAGCACGTGTTTGCAGAAGGAGCAAGACAAAAGAGGGACTTGAGGTCTCAGACTACCAAGTTGTTGGAAGGTAAACATCCAGGGAAACTTGTGGAAGACAAGGGCCTAGTGAAGAGGCCAGGCAGCACCTTTACACATCTGCAACCTGCTTGTAGGAAGATGGGAGGCTGAGAGCTTCTCCTGATCCTGCTTCTCAGTGGTCTCAGCTCAAAGTACTTCATGAATCAGTGTGGCAGCTCTGGGGGTGCAGCGTGTTCCCTCCACTGATAAGCCTTGCCACAGAGCAGAGGAGTTCATGCATCCAGGCTGTGGCTTCAAAAGGGTTTGTCAGCTTCTTGGTGTTATTCACATCAAATCTGTCTATGACTTCAGGTTCCTCAGGCTGGAATGAGCTGTGACTGGGGCTCCTCTCTGGTCCACATGAGTACAAAGCCAGAGAGGGCCCTTTCTCTTCTCTCACTCAGACCCCAGCAAGATCCAAAACCTCTATGGCTTCCCCAGGGTGACATTAAAGGGAGAGGCACCCAAAGCCCAATTCCTGGGACATGGATTCTCAAGGCTGGCTTTGGGTATGGAGCTGAAGCTGAACTACAGGTAGGTGCAGCCCCTATGTAGCCTAGGCTGGATTCAAACTAACAATACTTCTACCTCAGCCTACCAAGTGCTAAGATGACAAGAGTATGCCCCCACATCCAACGCATACTGTTGTTTTTAATAACCTCCATACTTTTTCCATAATGGTTGTATTAATTTTACATTCCTACCAATGAAGTAAGTTCTCTTTCTTCTACAGCCTTACCAGCATTTATATTTTTTGTCATTGGTAACAGCTATTTCAATTGTGGTAATATCTCTATCTAGTTCTGAGTTGCATTTCCTTCATGATTAGTGAATGTGAAACATTTTCTCATATACCTGATGGCCATTTATGTACTCTCCTTTTTAAAATTTTATTCAGGTCATTTTCCTATCCTTTAATGAGATTACTGTTTGTTCTTTGGGAGATTGCTTTCTGTTTTGCTATCATGTTGAGTTTCTCATATTTTTAGAAACTAATTCTTTATTGGATGAATAACTTTCAAATATTCCATCCCATTCTCTAGCTAGTAGATCATTCATATCCTTGGTAAAATTATTCTGCATCTATTGAGATGATTATGTGCTTTCTGTCCATGGTTTTGTTAATGTAGTGTATTACCTTTATTTATTTGAATGTTAAACCATCCCTAGGATGAATCCTATTTGGTTATGGTGTATAATTTTCTTAACGATTTGCTGCATTCTGCTTACTAGTACCTTACTGAGGATTTTTGTGCTTCTGTTCATGAAGAAGATTGGCCTATAGTTCTCTTTTTTGTTAGCTCTCTCTTTGGTTTTGGTATCAGGGCAATACTTGCTTCCAGGAATGATGTTAGAAGTATTCCTTTTGTCTCAGTTTTGTTAATGTTTGACCAGAAGTGGCATTAGATCTTCTCTAAAGTTCTTGCAGAATTTAGCAGTGAATCCCTCCGGACCTCGGCTATTCTTTGTTGTTAGTTTTGTAGGGGGGGGGGGGCCTTTTTTTTTTTTTTTTTTTTTTTTTTTTTTTTTTTGGTTTGGATGATTGCTTGGTTTGTTTTATCTTTTACTTCTTCAGTTTTATTTATTGATTTATTTAGAATTTCACATCTTGATTCAATTTTGGTAATTCATATATCTCAAGAAATCTGTCCATTTCTTCTGAATTTTCCTATAGGGTCTCAAGGATGATACTGATAGTCTTGTGGATTTCTGCAGGATCCATTGTGATTTCTTACTTTTCTTTCCTATTTTGGATAAATTGGCTAAGGGCTTTTGTATTTTACTTAATCTTTCCAGATTAAGATGAACTCTTTGATTTCTTGATTATTTGTATTGCTTTCTTTGTCTTGATTGCATTGATTTCTACTCTAATTTTTATAAATTTCCTCCATCATATGTACCTTGGAGGTTAAGTTGCTCTTTTTTATAGAAATTTGAAGTTCAACATTAGATTACTTATTTGAGTTTTCTCTGTTTTTCTGATGTGAGAATTGACTCCTATAAATTTCCCTCGTAGATCTGCTTTCATTTGGCCCCATAAATTCTCATACATTGTCTTATCATAACCATTTATTTTTAGAAACTGTTTAATTCTCTAATTTCATCTGTAAACCAGCGGCTATTCAGTATGGTAATATTTAATTTCTATGTGTTTTTGTAATTTTTATATATTTATCTACTTTTTTTTTGAGACAGGGTCTCGCTTTGTAGTTCAGACTAACTCTGAGCTCACTATGTAGCCTAGGCAAGCCTCGAACTCAGCAATTCTCCTGTCTCTGCCTCCCGAGTGCTGGGATTACAGGCGTGAGACACCACCCCCAGCACTGTGGTATGTGGTGTTGATGGCTGGTGGGCGTGAGTCTCCATGCCCAGAATTGTATGTGGTTACCAGGGATCGAACTCAGGGTCTTGCGCTTGCAAAGCAGCTGCCGGCACCACTGAGCTAACCCTTCAGCCCCCATTATCTACTTATTTTTGAGATAGGGTCTTGCTTTGTAGTTCAGGCTAGCCCTGAGCCCACTATGTAGCCCAGGCAAGCCTTGAAGTCAGCAGTCCTCCTGCTTCTGCCTCCCTCATGCTGGGATTACAAACATGAGCCACCACACCCAACATTGTTGTATGTGGTACTGATTGCTGGTGGGCACAAGTCACTCTGTCCAGTATTGTTGTATGTGGTTCCCAGGGATGGAACCAGGGACCTTGTGCTTGCTAGTCAGGCACCAGAACCACTGAGCTGAATCTCCGGCCCCTGTGTTTATGTATTTTATTGTGGTTTCTTTTGTCTTTCATTTCTAGTTTGATTGTGCTATGATCTGATAATATGCATGGAATAACTATAATTCCATTACATTTAATTAAGGATTGACTGTGTTATTATGTGGTCTGTTTTGGATGAAGTCTCCTTGTATGCTGCTGAAGGATGTACATTATATTTTTGTTGGGTAGAACACTCTGTAAAATCTACTAAGTCCATTAAATCAAAGTCTCAGATCAACTCTGATATTTCTTTGTTGATTTTTTTTTTGGTCTAGTTGATCTTTATATTTGTGACAGTGTCATATTTAGGTTCCCTGTTACAATTGTTCTGGTGCTTACTTGATTTTTTATATTCATTAGTGTTCATGTTATTTAGTCAGGTGCGCTGGTATTTGGAACATATTTACTGTTGTTATCTCTTCTTGGACTTTTCCTTTAAAAAGTATGTGGTAACCTTTGTATCTTCAGTTTTGGCTTGAGCATCAGTCTTGGCTTGAAATCTACTCAGTCTGCAAATAGAATAGCTACCTCTGCATTTTTCCAGGTTCCTGCTATATAGAGCACTATTTTCCATTCTTTGACTTTCATTCTATGAATTTTTAAATTTAAATGAGTTTCTTGTGTGGAACATACTGTTGGATCTTGTTTTTTTTTTTTTTTTTTTGAGACAGTGTCTCACTTTGTAGTTCAGGCTGGCCCTGAGCTCACTATGTAGCCTAGGCAAGCTTTGAACTCAACAATCCTCCTGTCTTTGTCACCCAAGTGCTGGGATTACAGGCATGAGCCACCATGCCTGGCACTGTGGTATGTGGTATTGATTGGTGGTGGGTGTGAGTCACCACACCCAGAATTGTAAGTGGTTACAAGGATCAAACTCAGGACCTTGCCCTTGCAAGGCAGGCGCTGGAACCACTGACTTAAAACTCCGGCCTTGGATCTTGTTTTACTTTTTTTCCATTATTCAGTAAACTTTATTGGTACATTACATACACAGCTCACAATCACACACAACATTGGGGAATTTGTACTAATACATGACACATGTTAATTCTCATTTTTACCCACATCCCAGCCCACCGACCACTCCCCACTCCCTGTATTCATACTCTTATTTTTTTCCAAATCTTATTTATTCCTTCCCCTCATTATGTTCCCACACCAAATTCCTTTTGGATATTTCCCGTTCTAAAAAAACTATTCTACATTCTAGAGCCCCTTTATCTCTAGAGGTACTTATATCAAAGAAAAGATCCAGTATTTGCATATCTGTGTTCTATTTATTTCACTTATTAGTGTGTCCTCCAGGTGTCTCCATTTGCACATAAATGAATGAATCTTGTCATTCTTTTTATTAATTGAATTCTTTATTGGAACAATTTTTATACATCTCACAATCACATATAACATTGGGGAATTTGTACCAGTATATGACACAAGTTAATTAACATTTTTACCCATATCCCTACCCACCCACACCTCCCCACCCCCTTTATACATACTCTTATTTTCTTTCTGAATCGTATTTATTCCGTCCCCTCATTACATTCCCACACCAAATTTCCTATGGAAATTTCCCATTCTATAAAAACTGTCATACTTTCCAGAGTTCATTTGCATCTACAGGTGTTCATATCAAAGAGAAGATCCAGTATTTGCCTATCTGTGATCTATTTCACTTACTAGCATATCCTCCAGGTCTCTCAATTTGTACATAAATGAATCAATCATGTCATGCTTTATGGCAGAATAATACTCCATTGTATAAAAAAAAGAAAAACGCATCTTCTTTATCCAGTCTCCATTTGATGGGCATTTGGGATTTTTCCAAGATTGGGCTATCACGAAATGAGCTGCTATGAACAAAGTTGTACATCTGTCTTCTAATGAGATTTTTTAAATTCCTTTGGGTATATTCCTAGCAGGGGGACAGCAGGGTCGAATGGGACCTCTAGTCTTAGTTTTCTGAGGAATCTTCACACCGATCTCCACAATGGTTGCACAAGTCTACGATTCCACAAGCAGTGGGGAAGGGTTCTTTTCTCCCCACAGCCTCACCAGAATTTATTGTTAGTTGATTTTGTAATAGCAGCCATTCTTTGTGGAGTAAGATGGAATCTCAGTGCTGTCTTCATCTGCATCTCTCAAATGACCAGCGATGTTGAACATTTCCTCATATGCTTCTTGGCTGCTTTGATTTCTACATCTGAGAAATGTCTGTTCATTTCAGATGACCTTTCTTTTGGCCTTTTTTTAATTGAATTCTTTATTGGTACAATTTATATACATCTCAAAATCACATATAACATTGAGAGATTTGTACCAGTATATGCCACAAGTTAATTCTCATTTTTACCCATATCCCTACCCACTC
>PVIC010052414.1:0-12171 GCA_004025085.1 Thryonomys swinderianus | reverse complement strand
AGCAATCAATACCACATACCACAGTGCCGGGTGTGGTGGCTCATGCCTGTCATCCCAGCTCTCGGGAGGCAGAGACAGGAGGATTGCTGAGTTCGAGGCTTGCCTGGGCTACATAGTGAGCTCAGGGCCAGCCTGAACTGCAAAGCAAAACCCTGTCTCAAAAAAAAAAAAGTCTACTTTTTTCAAGATGGTGGATTTACCATGAAGCTAGGGAAATTTACATTTCAAGGGCCCTGACCTCCACCAGCCCCTTCTCAGGGAGAGTGTGTCGTAAACAATATGTTCATATGTCTATATTAATTTCCTCAAAGTAATTTTTTATCCTTACTTTTAGAAATTCCTCCATCACATCAAATAAAGGAAGCAAAACAAAAAGATTTAGACTTTCTCCCCCAACCTCAAAAAAAAATCTCCTTACATAAAAGTGAGAGGGCCGGAGATTTAGCTGAGTGGTTCCTGCGCCTGCCTCATAAGCGCAAAATCCTGAGTTTGATCCCCAGTAACCTCATACAATGTTGGGTGTGGTGACTCAGGCCCACCAGCAATCAATACCACACACCACAGTGCGGGGCGTGGTGGCTCACGCCTGTCATCCCAGCACTCAGGAGGCAGAGACAGGAGGATTGCTGGGTCTGAGGCTTGCCTGGGCTACATAGTGAGCTCAGGGCCAGCCTGAACTACAAAGCGAGACCCTGTCTCAAAAAAATAAAATAAAATAAAAATAAAGGTGAGAACGAAATCAGCCCTGCTGGGCTTTTCCAAGAGTCCTGGAAGGTATGATTTGGCCCAACCAGAAAGCTGAGAAATGAGCAGAAATGAGTGGTCATCCATGGTTATCAAAGCTAACGCCAGAGGCTTCAAGATTTGGAGGATTGTGTCCAAGAGGCAGCACTACGTCCTCAGGGAAGGATGAGGCCTGGAACGGTGGTCCTGAGTCACGTCACAGGGAAGCTTCTCAAGGTGCGATTCGATTCAACAACGGGACCAGTGATCACAGCCATTGAACAGGGCCGAGGCCTCTGAGTTAGAGTCACAACCGGCAATCGGCCAGGCCTCGCCCTCTGTAAAGACTGGTGCCCGTGGAGCAGGAGAGGCCTGGCTCATGCCCCCCGTGGACTGCAGCCAGGTGTGTCTGCGGTGGGGACAAGTGAGAGGAAAAGGGAGCTTTTCACTGATGAGCTCCTCTCCCCTGTCACCATTAAAAACACCAGCATTTTATTCCTTTAGAAATAAGTAATTATTCTCCCTAAATAATGGAATCCTTCTCTCCGTCCTAGAATCTCTAAGTCAGGAAACATTAAGTATCCATTGAGGCACTTTCTAAAGGGACATTGTCTTTGTGGCTCATTTCTCTTGATGGAGAAAATTCCATGTTTGATAGCCAGACTACTTTGCCAGAATCTCAGACACATTTGGCTGTTGAAAAAAGCAGCCAAGTGTTAAAAAATTAAAATAAAACTACAAATCATCAAAAACCACTTTTGAAAAATTTTGCCCTAGAATATTCTAAGGAGAAGATCAAGATAAAGAAGTTTGTTATTAGGTATTAGAAATGTAATTGTTTTCTTTTGTTCTCTGCTTAACATTTCTTTTTTTACTTTTTTTTTTTTTTTGAGACAGGGTCTCACTTTTGTAGTTCAGGCTGGCTCTGAGCTCACTATGTAGCCCAGACAAGCCTCGAACTCAGCAATCCTCCTGCCTCTGCTTCCCGAGTGCTGGGATGCCACCATGCCCAGTATTGTGGTATGTGGTTACTGGGGATCGAAGCAGGGACTTTGCACTTGCTAGGTAGGTGCCCAAACCTCTGGGCTAAATCTCCGGCCCCTAAATCCAAACTCTTTAACTTCCAACATTATGCCTGATCCCCATTAAGGTTATTTTAGTAGCACAAGAGGACACAGTCCAGAGAGAAACTGTTGTCATGGGGTCCCAGCACAGGGTCTGAGGGTCACCAGCACCTGCAGAATTGTGCAGCTGACCCCTGCATTCACCACTCCCATCAACAGGTTGTGCTTGTCGGAGAGGGACGTGCTCTGTGGGAGCCCAGGGGACAGTCGCTGTCCTCCAAGGCCAGTGTTCAAATGACCAGTTCTCCGTGGCCTTCCCCCGGGACAGCTGAGGCCAACCGCCATGTTCAGAGGGCTGTGAAAGGTGCTATTAAAAATCATCAGTAAATGAGTTTTGGTTCTCGCTTATACCATTTCCTGTAAAAACCTGCCCCAAACCATTTCTAGTTACTTGTTTACCATAAACGGAGCTGTGACTTGCAGGAAACTAGTTTGTCTTTTCAATCACCTTTAGAGGAGAAAGATGCCCAGACCCCCTGGTGTGGTGACCACAGGTCACTACAGATGAGACAGAAGGTGAATGAGGAGGAGGTGGGTTGGAACAGCAGTGTGATTGATGTATGTGCATCTGTCCCTGTGAAATACTGTTATTCATTTTAATTTATTTCCATTCACATTTTTTTTTCATTGCATGGCCCCAGGAGGGAAAAAGCCAAGCTATAAACCAGCCACAGAGTTCTCATAGCTTGTGCTACGCACTTGAGAAATCAGCATAGCAGGCAGCTAAACCCGGAGCCCACACCCAGTGCATCCAGACGCTGTGCTCACCTGCCGAACTGCTGCACGCAGTGGGCTGCACTGAGCTCCCTGGGTGCGTGAACGCACCTGTCCAGAGGGGAAGCCAGGCGCAGACCCCCAGGGCCACCGGGGGTGGGACTCAGAGGAGGGCTGCCTCCCTGCCGGGTAGCAGGCTGGAAGCCATCTCTGGAATTCCCCTCAGGAATTTCCGGGTGATCCTCACCCTGAGGAACGGGAAGTACCCAGGAGCCTAAGTGCTACTTCGCACCAGCAACAGGGACGGCTGGCGTCAGGGTCCTACCGACCACCCAGACGCCGGGGACAGGCTCTTCCCGTGACTCCGGTGCCCCGTCTCTTCCTTCCTAAACAATTTCTAAAGGCTCCAAAGAGGAGAACTGTTCACACACAGAGACATAAATAAAGAGTAGTTTTTCTTTCTCTCCTTTTTTACTTTCTTATGAGAAAAGAGTATTATTAATTTGATCAAAATTAGCTGGTGGGGCAGAAAACTAAACTCTTTGCCGACTGGCACACTGTCCTGGACTCTAGGACGCCCTGGGTTGTCTGGGGAACGTCTTGGAAGTCATAAAAGTCCAAGTACAAACGACTGAATGGTTTCCTCCCAGAGCCCCCAGGCAAAAATATGGCCCTTCTAAAACTGCTGTGCAGAGTTCTAGGACTTGGGTGAACAGGGAAGCCTGTTCCCTCCGTCCTCCAGCAGGGAGTCTCCCCGGCCCTGAGCTCTGCTGACAGGAGGAGCCCCCAACACAGGAGACCCTGGCTGTGGACTCCAAAAGCCTCTCAAAGATAGGCCCTCGGGGGGTGCCCGCTGCGGGCTCTCCAGAGGGAAAGCCTCCACTTTGCATGTGTTTCTGGCAGTTAGTCTAAGGCTGCCCGTTCCCCTCGCTCCTCGCTGGCGCTCGGCGGCAGGGCAGTGAAACCCCAGGGTGGCTTCTCCCCTTCAGCCTGGCCCATCCCTGGGAGCGGGAGCATCGCAGGCTTCGGCCCTGGGGAGGGTGACAGGGTCCCTGTCTCTCTGCCAAAGGGGATGTCATGCCACCAGAATTTATATGCCAGCTTTCCTTGTACCAGCTTTTCCCAGGTTACCTCCCCACCCATTACTGCCCCATTAGTTGCCATGTGCCCACACTGCCTCTTTGTTAGTCTGCAGCTCTCAGGCTGCCCCTCCCCAACTAGGGCTCGACTTCAGCTCCTCATTGTGAAATACCCCCCATCTCTCTCTCTGTCGCGCCCCTCCCAGCATCCTCCGGCTCCCAGAGCCTTCCGTAAGACAGACCCGCCAAGGGACTTCTCCACTCTGTTTGCACAGCACGAGTGGACCCCAAGTTGCCGGGAGCCCTCACGCTCCATAAATACACTTTACCCTTATTGGTATTCAGTTAATGCCTCGCCGCCGAGCCTTCCCTGCTTGGCCTCCTCAGTCTGCGGGCCACAGAAGGCCTTTGTTGGAGGAGAGAGCGTACAAACACCGGGGCTCCGAAGACAACCGCGTCCACTTCAAAGGGGAAGTGAGTCATTGCTCTGGAGGCTGCGCAGGCGGGGAGGGGCACCGGGTGGCTCCTCTGAGCCCCTCTCCCCCCGATTTGCCTGAGGACAAGTCTGTGTCTCTCCACAGATCAGACAGAGTTCCGGAAACGATTTGTTGATTTTTGCTGCTTTTAAATTGACCCCAAAATGTGGGCCAAAATCCAGATCGGGTGAATGTTTATTACACAGTTCGCTGGAGCCCCTTTGCTGTAAGGGAGTTCCCAACCCCGGGGCTCCAGTGGGAGGACCCCAGGCCCCAGAATACCGCCAGGTCCCTGCATCTGCAAACAGAGAAACTGTCCCGGCCCTTGCCACTCTTACAAGAGTCTGCCGCACACAGCCCCGCATTTCCCAGGCCCAAACCCAGGCCCCGGAGCCCTCCCTGAGAGTCTGGGCAAGGCAGATTCGGCTGCTCCGGAGACTCTTCCAGGGAGGAGGCCCCAGGCAGCGCACAGTCCACTGCCCAGCCCTCTGCCCACTTCGACCAGCTCTGGAACGAATCGGGAACAAACAGGCTCCCTCGGCCTCACGACAGCCCTTCGCCTCAATTTGAAAAGTATTCTTGGGGTTCGTCCACATTCTCTTTTCGTCACACCAAACAGCCCCAGGCCCCCTGACTTATGCCTCACACGAAATGTTTCCAGATGGTGCCCAGCGTCTGCCACCCCTTCCAGAGCACGTTCGGTGTCTCCCCACAAACTCCACAGTGAGGCCGGGGCGCTGGCGCTGCAGGCGCTTGTCCGCGTGCGCTCACGTCAGCAGAGCAGAGCGGGGCTCCCGCCGCCAGCCCGCGGAGGACACCTTGACGACGAAGTCAGCCCGAGGCGACAGTCACTCTTTCCACCGGCTTGCCGGACACTCGCTCGTCCTCAGCTTGAAGTCGTAACACTTTTCACAACACCTGCTGCCAGGCCAGGCCTCCGAATGCTGTGGTTTTCCTGTCACGTTAGTGTTTATCAGTATCAGCTTCACCTCTTTCATTCTAGTTCGTGGGAGTCACGTTCCAGGCTCATTCGGTCACCTTGAGTACAACGGACCACCCCTTTCCAGTATCATGCCACCTGGAAATCTGCTGGGTTGCCCTTCTATAGGCCCATCCACATCATTAATAAAAATGAGGATCAGAGCAGGGTCCGGAGTTGCTAGGGCCTTGCCCATGGGGTCACAGCAGATGGAGACAGAAGGAGGTCTGGAACCCGGGTGTCTTTGTTATCAGCACACTCCCCCGAAGCCCCAGGACACCGCGGCAGCCCCTCCCAGGCCCTCTTCCTCCTTACTGGTCCCTCCAGAGTAGCCTAGGTTACAAAAAAATTAAGCCTAAAAGGGCCGGCTTCCTGGAAGGAAGATGCGGAGGCTGTGACTGTCTGAAGGATTCTAGTTCACTAAATCACATCAGCCTCTGGAGCTGCAACTCTGTGATCTTCAGATGGAAGCCTCTGGAGAAGCCCACCCAACAGACCAGGACAGGAAGGGCGGAGGACTAGGAGGTCCGGGCTATCACTGCCCAGAGCCACCTGGGAGAAAGAAGACAGGACAAGGGAAACTATAGATTCCCTGACATATCCTTGAGGTTTAGAAGGTATGACAGTTGCCCAAGACTGGCTTTGGCCCTATGCCCTCTTCCACACAGTCCTCAGAGATACATCCCAGAAACACAAACGGTACCTTGGAGAAGCTGCTAAGAATAATGGCTAGTTAAATGACTGGCCACTGGCCGCTGCCCTTGCTCTGAGTACAACTCCAGGTACCAACATCAAAATCAGTGGACAAATCTGCCCGTAGAACAGGCCAAGGTTAGTACAAAGAATCTTAATGATCGTAGCTACTCAAAACAAGAGCACCTGCCTATGAAATAGTGAGCTTCCCGTCGCTGAATGTCCTTAAGCAGGGGCTGAATAAATAAATGGCTTTTGTCTGACTCTAGAATCCAAGCTCTCGCGCCCTTTTTCTGCTGTGACCAGTTCCTCGCACTTCCGCATAAAGAAGCCCTTACTGGATCCTAAGTGGCCAAAACAATTTCAAAAGGGAGCAAAGTTGGAAGGTTTACACTTCCTGATTTGAAATTTACCACACTGCCATAGTAATCAGAACACTGCGGCCCTGGCATTAAGACAAATAAACCAATAGAAACATGCACCCTGACATTAACCTTTGCACGTATGATCAAACAATATCCAATGAGGAATAGGAAGTTTCTTCAAAATATGGTGCTGTGCAAATTGGCCATCCATATGCAAAAGAATGAAATTGAACTCTTATGTCATATACAAAAAATCAGTTCAACATGGACTACCTGTAAGACTCAGCTATTGCCCTCCTGGGTATCTTCCCAAAAGGGTTAAAAGCATCATACCACAGGGATATATATACATATCAGTGATATTTACAGTGATGTTTACAGTGGCACAATTTATAATAGCTAAATCTTGGAAACAGCCCTTATGCCCATCAACAGATGAATGGATAATGAAAATATGGTATTTATATATGATGGAGGACCACTCTGCTGTAAAACAGGATAAACTTCTGTCATCTGCAGGCAAACAGATGCACCTCAAGACCGTGACTTTAAGTGAGATAAATTGGACACACAAGTTTAAATATCATATTTTTTTAGGCTGGGGATTTAGCTTAAATGGTACCGTGCCGACCTTGGAAGCACAAGGGCCAGAGTTTGATCCCTGGTCCCGCAAATAAATAAATACATTATAAATAAATAAAGTAGGCACAAATATCATATTTTTTCTCTTGTGTGAGAAACCCGAATGGTAAATAAGAAACATAAAGAAGGATAGATTTTGGGAAGTAGGAAAGACATGTTCAAATGGGGAGAGAAAGAAGAAAAAGGAAAAAAGAGTAGAAAGGAAAAAACAAAGCTTTTGTAAATGGGCAGAGGAAAGAGGGCTGCAGGGAGGGGAGGGAATGGGAGAAAAAGAAAACTCGAGATAGATTATGTACAGGTACAAAGTCTCCACGATGAACGTGACCAATATGTAGGACAAATATGTACTAATACAAAATATAAGGTTAAAGAAAAAGAATAAGACAACCTATATGCCTGATGGAATGGCTAAATGAAAAAGACCAAAAATACAAAATATTTACAACAATTAAAAAAAAAAACTGGAGCCCAACCCAGACTCCACAGCTCCAGGCCCAGAATCAGAGGTAGAAGAGCGAGTGAGTCAGTCTCTTGCCCACCTCCGAGGGTGCCAGGGAAGAAGGCCCCACCCAGTCCCTGCTCTGCCCAGCGTCACGAGGATCGCCACGGAACTCTGGCCGAGGTTCCAGCCACCTGCAGGGGACCGAGAGGCGGAGACTGTAATGTTCATCTGCAGCTGAGCTGATAAAGAAAAGGTGGGCTATCCACGTGTGTGTGCTATTGAGCCAGCGACAGAAAGGACGTTTTGAGATTTGCTACAACGTGGAAAGAGCTCAGAAACACGATGCTCTCCGGGTGGTGCGGGCCCCTAGTCCCAGCACTCAGGAAGCTGAAGCAGGAAGATCACTGCTAATTTAAGGCCAATCTGGTGACATAGTAAGTTTAAGACTGACCTAAATAGTTTGGTGAGACTTTGCCTCAAGAAATCAGGGAAAAAAAAAGAAAAAGAAAAGTAATGCTGTGAGAAATAAGCCCAGCAGAGAAAAGCAAATATGGTGTGAGTTCATTGTGTGACGTACTTAGGATAGACAAAGCCATAGAGAAGCCCCCAGGAACTGGGGGAGGGCAGGGGTCGCTGCCCATTGGGAGTAGAGCTTCTGCTGGATGATGAAAAGGCCCAGGGTGTAGACATAGTGGTGGTTACACACATTGGGAGCATGTTTCTGTCGCTGCGTTAAGTAAGAGGCCTGAATAATCATTGTTAGGTATACTTTAGCACCATAAAAGAAATGTTGTCAAGAGAAGGGGGTGCTGAGGAAGCAATTCTACCCGGGAAGGGAGACCTGAGGAACGGAAGTGGGCCACAGGCAAGCAAGGGAGAGCCAGGTGAGGCCCATCTATAGGCCGTTCGCCCTGCCCCACCGCTGGCACAGAGGGCATGGCGCGGGCCTTCTGAGAGGAGTGTCTGCGGGCACCCCCACTCCGCCCCTCCGCTCTCCCAGAACCCTGAGCTCCCTGCCTCTCTCTGTGTCCAGGCTTCGCGCTCTACAGCATCTCAGCCTAGAACCGTCCACGCCTGCCTCCAGGCTGAGCTGACTCCACCCAGGACTGTGGGCAGCTGCATCCCCGCCTCCCCGCCACCTCTTCCCCGACAGTCCTCCATCCCTCCCCCCACCAACTCCCCTGACTTTCAGCACCTCCCCAGAGACCTCCCAAGCCACGCCCTCTGCCTCTCGCCGCTCTGTTTCTCCAGTTCTCTTAGGTGAAGAGTCTGCATGGCCGGGTGGGCGAGAACACACCGTCCTGAATCATGCCCCCAGGGTCCCGGGCCTGCACCCGCCAGCAGCTCACCGCACGAACAGAATTTGGAAACTAAATACTTGACAGGTGGTAACTATTATTATAACAATTACTTATTGCTTTGATGTTAAATTTAATTTTTAAAAACATTTGTATTTTACCTCAGGCATTTTTAAGTGCCTTATTTAACTAAAAAACTAAACTCTACATTGCCTGCTTTTCTCTGTTTTCTCAACAGCCGCTTCTTACACACATAGCCCTATTCAGCTCTGTGCTTGGGAATCAGCCGCCTCCCCCTGCTCTGTGCAGTGCCGCAGGACAGGACAGGTGTCTCCCACACCCTGAGCCCTGTACAACCAACCAGCAGGACACCGCCGCCCTGGGCATTCTCCAGGGGTGACCAGGGGCTGGCCGCTCCCTGGCCACCCTGGACCCCCTCGGCTGTCTGTGTTTGTGAAGCCTGCATGGTTCTGTGCCTGCCAGAGACAGAGCTGGATGCGAGGTCGGGCGTGGGGTGCCAGGGCCGTGTGTAGGACACTCACCCACGCTGGGCACAGCAGCAGCTCTGGCACGTGGACGTCAATCTCAGCCATGCCCTCTCCAGAGGCCCAGCGGGACGCCTGCCTTTTCCGCTCCAGCCTTGACAGCAGGCATGGATTCCATGATTGAAAGCACTTGCAGAAGCCAGAGGGCTGCACAGTTGCCAACTCATAATCCTAAATTGTTCTCGGCATGGCTGCAGGAGAAGCGAGTGCTCTCAGTCTTCCAACTCGATGACACCGCACACTGAATCCAGGCCTGGCAGGAGCCGTCGGAGTGCTAGCTGACAGGAGACCCCATCGACGCCTCGCGGAGCACGCGGGACAGCAAGGCTTCTCGAAGAGGGAGCCAGGAAGAGGCAGGACTGGCAGAACTGTTGGGGCTTCCGCAGGACTGACTCAGGACCGCCGAGCACCGTGACCCAGGGACCGGTACGGACCGGTCCTTCCACAATCTACCCTACTAATTACACGTCTGGGAGCTAATGGCACCGCTCCAAGTGTTAGTATCAAAGTCTTTATACAAGTTTTTCTTTTCCTTTTCATAAATTTTTTTGACAGACTGTATTTTTATAAGTTCCCCTGAGACAACTCCTACTCAGTGTGAGTACTGGATGCTAGGAGTGAGTAGGGCGGACCTGGGGCGGGCGGCTGCCTCTCGCTGGGGTCTCTGCTGCCTGAGAGCGTGAGCATCACCTAGGTCCCTCGGACAACGAGCCGTGCTCCCTGGGAAGAGGTATCAGTAAGGATTTCACAGTCAAAGTCCGGGAGACGCTGCGCTCTACACGGCCGCTGAGATGACGCGCGGGTGTAGTGAAGGGCTGAACCCCCTCGCAGGACACTGCTGGACCCAGGGCTCCCCCGACAGTCCGGGAAAGGTGGGGGCTGCTTTCTGTCACTGATGCCACAAGCACTCAGAGACCTACTGTCCCCGGGAACACAGCTGCGAAGTTCCTTCCCGGGAGCAGGAAGCGATGGACAGCTGGGGTCCTCAGGAGCGCCCGAGGCCCGTTCCTCGCACACACCGGGCTGGTTCAGCTACACAGCTCAGGGCGTGGCACGGTGACAAGGTCACCTTCCCGCCTCGGGTAATTCCCCTCCGAGGCAAGACAGATCCGTTTTTAACAGGTCTTCATTTCCACAGGGAACCCCCCCGCGGGGGCAGGGGCTGTGTTCCCTGGCCGGGGCTGACAGTCTGATGCAGCCCAGCCTGAGACAGGGCGCAGGGGCCGGGCGCTCTGCAGCAGGGCTCAGCAGTCTCGAAGCCGCCAAGCTTCGCCAACCACGGCCCGTTAAGGAGCTACCGCGTCCTTACGGAAGGGATGTCAATGGGGGAAACAGATGCCCTGGGCCGCACTGCGTTGCCCAACTCCACCCCTTCCGGGCTCAGCAGAGACGCGAAAGAGCGATCTTGTCTACACACACAGCCTGGAGCCGAGTTCCCCGGCAGCGCTGGATGGGAGAGGGGGAGCCAGCCACAGGAGGCAGAGGGCCGGGCAGAGGCTGCGGCGAGCTGACGCGAGCTGGCGCTCACCTGCCCCACCTGGGCACCGAAGGGGACGGGGCCTGTCGTTAAGGGAAGCGGTCCATTTTCAGACACGTCCCTCCAGCCCCACCCTCAGCTCCTGCATCTGTCCACGAAGACAGCGGCCCTCGGGGCTGACTGGCAGGTGGAGGACACGCCCCCCACCCAGGTAACCTGCTGCTTGGGTGTAACTGCCAGAGAGACGGGCACGGCAGGCACCTGTGCCCCTCCCCACACAGGTCTCGTCTGGCAGTGACCACTGACCAGACACGGAGAGGCAGGGACACTTGGGTCTCACGGCCGCCGCTCCAGGGTTTCTGCACCTCGTCCAGAGCCCGCCGTGGGAGGCTCTCGCGGACTGGCGGTGAGCAGCGGGTGTACAGAGAGGGGTGGCGAGAGGCCTGGAGGCGCGGAGGGCAGAGGTGGGCGGGGTGGGCCCGAGGAGGACTGCGGAGGTGCCTTGCGGGTGGGTGAGTGGGAGGGCGTGTGGATCGCGGCAGGCAGGCGGGCAGGGAGGGGAAGGTGCGTGCAGACAGGCGGGGCGGGAGCAGGAGGCGGATCGCTACCTGGAGGGCTGACAAGGAAGGATGAACTCAGCCGCAGACAGACCCGGTTCCGATCTCCTGAGCTCTAAAAGCATCTCACGAATCCTCTGAGGCTGTATTTTGCCTCTATAAAACCGGGACGCGCAAACCTCACAGAGACTCTCTGCTGATGACGTCAGAAAACACTGCGCGCCGCTCAGTGTGCGCCTGGCACAGAAGCCGGCCACCCGTGAGAGCAACGGCCGTGATTCCCGCAAGGGGGCGGCACGCGAGGCTGTCGCGGGCGGGCTCGCTCAGGGGGGCCACGTCAGCCCGGAGGAGGGCGCCCCGGCGCAGAGGGAGGCTGCTGGCAGGAAAGCCGCCGGCCTCGGTGGAGCGGAGGCTTCGGAACAGCGCGGGACGTTTCTGGGTCACGTCGCCCGCCGCCCTGTATTTGCTCTCCCCGGCGGCGCAGGAAAACCGTCAAGACCGCCCAAAGCAGGTTCCTTTGCTTAGCAATGGCCGCCCAAGCCAGCTCCAGCTTTGGCCCCTTCCTACCCGGTACCTCTGGAGAGAACAAAGACAGCGCGACGCCTGTGGGGAGAAGTCCTTGCTGCGCCGCAGGCTGGTCCTGAGCCCAGGGGTCAGCCGCGGAGGCTGGATGTGCACAAGCGGAAGCCGCCACGGAGGCCGGGCAAGCGCTCCCGGCAGGGGCACCTCGGGCCGAGCGTGCCGCACAGCAGGGCCAGCAGGGCTCCCTCACAGCTTCTGAGGCCTCCGCGTGGCGCAGAATTTGCCCAGGGACCCGAGAGGAGGCGGCACTTCTGTTTACCCCTCACATCAGTCCTGCGAGGAGGAGGGCACCGGCTTTGTGTCCCAGAGGAGCCAACGGGCCCAACAGGGCTACAGCGAGCTCTGCACCGCCACGTTAGATTCAACCTGGACCACAGAGGCTCCTCCTCAGTCTTTATGAAAACTGGCAGGTTTCAGCATAAAAATAATACTCGTTCTTAGAGAATATCTGGGAGACACAGAAAAGAAAATCATC
>PVIC010052413.1:0-12170 GCA_004025085.1 Thryonomys swinderianus | reverse complement strand
TTTTTTTTTGAGACAGGGTATTGCTTTGTAGTTCAGGCTGGCCCTGAGCTCACTATGTAACCCAGGCAAGCCTCAAACTCAGCAATCCTCCTGCCTCTGCCTCCTGAGTGCTGGGATTACAGACATGAGCCACCGTGCCTGGCACTGTGGAATGTGGTACTGATTGCTGGTGGACATGGGTCACCACGGTCAGCATTGTGATATGTAGTTATCAGGGATTGAACTTGGGACCATGGCATGCAAGGCAGACGCTGGAACCACTGAGCTAAATCCCTGGCCCTTTTCATTGTTTTTTATCTTAGTTTTTCATTTTTTCTTTTCTTTCTTTCTTTTGTTTTGTTTGTTTTTACAATGCCAGGGCTCAAACCCAGACCAACCAGGCCTTGCACATGTAAGGCAAGGGCTCTACCATAGAACTCCACTGAGCACTCCTTCTGACCCTAAGGAGTGAAGAAATGGGTAATGAGTGGGTGCGCATGGTGGGTGGGGCTCTCTGAAGGGCAGGGCCAGTGGGACACACATGTGTTGACTGATTTCTCTGGTAGCTTTGGCCTGTGCAGCAGTAGGAGCCCCCAAGTGTGAGCTCTGCAGGGCCCGTAGGGCAGGTGGAACATCTCAGGCTGCAGTGCAGGGCCAGAGTTTGCTCCTCTCATGCCTTTGGGTTTCTCCCACACTATGGAGGATACTCTCCTTTACTTAGAGTCAGCCAGAGACAGCTGTTAACCACATTTCCAACATACCTTCACAGCAGTGCCCAAATTAGTGTTTGACGGAATCACTAGGTACTATTGCTGACATAAAATCAGCCACTGCAGAGGGAGCTGATTTCCTTTTCATTGGCATGCATTATTTTCTAATATGTATTCAAAACATTCTAACAGCTTATCAAAACCTTGTTTTCCCAGCAATTACTGCCTAAGATGAAGCAGTTTTTTTTTTTTACTGATAGTTCTTTTTCTCCCTTGCTTATATGTTTGCAATACTTAACAAATACATTCATCGTAGGGTAATATATCTATTGGATGCTGACAGAGTCCATTTGAGACAAATATCAATGAAACAATAGGAAGATGTACTTGAGAGGACAAAAATCACGAAGGCAGAGACAGGCGTGGTGGTGCATGCCTGTAATCCCAGCACTCTCTTTCTTCTTTTTCATTTGTATTCAGTTGCTCTTTCCCTAACTTTTCCTAAAAACAGCCTCATTGAAGTAGAATAACCATACTCTAAGTTTCATGTATTTACACTGTCCTGGTAGGTAAGTCTTGGTCCTTTGTGCACTTGTAAAACCCATCACCTAGCAGCCCGTCACTGTCCGAGTGTCCCCAGAGTACAATTTCTTCTTCCTATTCCTCCCCTTGCCGGTCTCCCCACCCACATGGCTATTGTGCTTCACATTTTCCAGGCTTTTATATAAATGAAGTCATATATACATTTTCATGGAGGGGGTGGGCTCTTTCGCTTGGCGTAATTACCTTGAAATTCATTCATGCACACTGGTAAAATTCTCAAGGTCGATTGTAATCATAATGTGTATATAAAATGTACTGATGAAATCAGCTAAAAAAAAATACAAAGAAAGAAATTCACTCATGCAATGTGACCACTACTTCACTCTATTCCTGATCAGTGCTCCCTCCATGGGTGAACCACACCTAGATTATATGCTAGGTTTATATTGAACTTTTGAAAAATGGTCAGACTGCTTCAAAAGTGGCTGTGCTGTATTGTTAGCCTTCCAAAGTGCAGGAAGTTCTAGTTCCTCCACATCCGCATTGACATTTTATGTGGTCATTCTTTTCATTTTAGCTATTGTTATGGGAGAGGTGCAGAGGTATCTTATTGTGGTTTCAAATTGTGCTTTATTTCCCAAATGACTAATGAGATTGAGTGTCTTTTTATATCCTTACTTGCTATGTCCATATGTTCTTTGGTAAAGTGTCTGCTAAAATATTTTTCTTGTTTAAAAAAATGTGAATTGTTTGTCTCATTATTGAACTACAAGTGTTTTTATGTTCTATATATGAATACTTTAGCAAATATTATTTGAAAGCACTTTCACACTATGACTTCTTGTCCTCTGCTTTATGGTGTCTTTCAAAGAGTAGAAATTGTGCCACTTACCTGTAATCCCAGCACTTCAGAGGCTGATGCAGGAGGATCACCATGAGTTCAAGGCCAGCCTGAACTACATAGTGAGACCTTTTCAAAATAAACAAAAAACAACCCGGAGAACAGAAATTATATTTTTCATAAAGTATATTTATCATTTTTTCAGGTATGGCTTATATTTTGGTATTGTACCTGAGAAATATTTACCTAGTTTAAGTCACAAAATATATTTTCTTGGGTTTTTTCTGAAGTTTTATAGTTTGAGATTTGACAGAAACAGAACCATAATCTACATGGAGGTAACTGTGGTGTTTGAGACAGGGTCTCACTTTGTAGGTAGGCTGGCCCTGAGCTCACTATGTAGCCCAGGCAAGCCTCAAACTCAGCAGTCCTCCTGCCTCTGTCCCCTGAGTGCTGGAATTACAGGCATGAGCCACCACACCAGGGATTGAACCAAGGACCTTGCGCTTGCTAGGCAGGTGCTAGAACCACTGAGCTAAACCTCCAGCCTGTGTTTTGCTTTTGAGACAGGATCTTGCTATGAAGTCTAGGCTGGCTTTGAACTCACTATGTAGCCCAGGCTGGCCTCAAAGTCGCCTCCTAGAGTGCTAGGATTATGGGCATAGGCCATCATGCCTGCCAGATTAAAATATTTTACATATTTGTTTTACATATGGTTATTCAACTGCTCCAGCACTGTTATTGAAAAAGATATTCTTAATTACATCTGCATTTTTGCAAGAAAGCAGTTGTTCCATATTTGTGTGGGTATATTGCTGGATTTTGGATCCTGTCTCATAGATGTATGTTTGTATCTCGACATCAACATTACACTGTCTTGATTACCATGGCCTTAAAAGACTTCCAATAAGATAGTGCTCCCTCAACTTTGAGCCCCACATCTTTCCTTTCAAAGGTGCTTTGATTCTTCTTTGTCTTTTATCTTTCCATACAAATTTTAGAAGCTTGTCAACTTCTACTAAATAAACCTGCAAGAGTATCTTTGGGACCATTTCTCCTACGGATAGATTTGAGGATTTAAGTCACTATTTACTTATTTATGTCTCCTTTAATTTCTCTCAGTAACATTTTGTCAGATTTGCCTGTCAGCAGTTCATGGTGTTGTTCTTCTGGTTGATGGTCTTGTAAACAACATGGGTATTTTAAAACTTCAAATAATAATGATTCAGTGATGGTATGTAGAAATACAGCTGTTTTTTTGTATCATGAACTTGAGCATATTGATTGTTTTTCCTTTCTCTTTGGTTCCAGGAACTGAACCCAGGGCCTTGTTCATGCTGGACATGTGCTCTACCACTGAGCTACATACACCGTTAGCCCTGTGCACGGATCTTTATGTACATCATCACATGAGTATACGTATTTGTAGAATCCAGCAGATTTCTACATAGATAGTCCTGTTGTTTGTAATAGTTTTACTTGTTCCTTTCTGATATAAATGCATTTTGATTCTTTGTTTTGGTTTATTGTGCTGACTAAAACACATAGCAGTGGTGAATACAAGAAAAACATCCCACTTCCTGATTTGGGAGGGAAAGCATTCAGTATTTGTTTCCTTTTATTTTTTCTCTTCTTTTTCTTTTTTTGTACCGTGGATTGAATTTAGGACTTTGCACTTGCAAGTCAGATGCAGTTCAGTCTTTCATTTTAAGTAAGATGTAGCTGCAGCTTTTTCAAAGATTTGCTTTTCAAATTGAGGGGTTTCCCTTCTATATAGTTAGCTGGGGGTTTTTATTAGTTATGATGCTGGATTTTTGTATATTTTTTCCGCATCTGTGGAGATGCTTTCTTTGTTTTATCTATCTGTCTGTCTGTCTATCTAGATATCTATTGAGACAGGTCTTGCTTTGTAGTTCAGGCTTGCTCAGAGCTCACTATATAGCCCAGGCAAGTCTTGAACTCAGCAGTCCTCCTGTCTCTGCCTCCCACACGCCTGGCATCTGATTGCTGGTGGGCGTGAGTCAACATGACCGACATTGTGGTATGTGGTTACTGGGGATTGAACTCTGGACCTTATTCTTGTAAAGCAGATACTGGAACCACTGGACTAAATCCCCAGCCCCTGTTTTATTTGTTTTTTGAGACATATTTTCATTTTGTGGTTCTGGCTAGGCCTGAACTCACTTTGTAGCCCAAGCTGGCTTCAAACGTGCTGTGTTGCCTCAATCTCCTAAGTGCTAGGATTACAATACTGACTAATTTTTACAAGTTAAACTGACTTTGCAATCCTGAGATAAATTTTACCAGGTCATAATACATTATTTTACATATATAGTGTTGGATTTGATATGCTAAATCTTTATTTAGAATTTTCAATTTATTTCTATAGTTTTTCTTACAATGTCTTTATTGCTCTTTTTTTTTTTTTTTGAGACAGGGTCTCACTTTGTAGTTCAGGCTGGCCCTGAGCTCACTATGTAGCCCAGGCAAGCCTCGAACTCAGCAATCCTCCTGCCTCTGCCTCCCAAGTTCTGGGATTACAGGTGTGAGCCACCACGCCTGGCTATTGCTCTCTTTTTTGTTTTTTTTTTATATTGGGGATTGAATTTATGACCTCGCGCTTACAAGGCAGGCAATGCCATCACTGAGCTAAACCCCCAGCCTCTCACTTTGGTAGTAGAGTAATGCTGGCTTCATAAACTGAATGAGAAATTGTTCCTATTCTTCCCACTTGGTGGAAGAGTTTGTACAACTAACATTGTTCTTCATTACATGTTCAATAAAAATCTACCAAGGAAGTCAGCTGGGCTTAAAGTTTTAAGGGGAAGATTTTAAACTACAAAATCAGTTTCTCTAATAGGCAAAAAGATATATTATCTGTTTCTTTTCATATGCTCTTTGGTAGCTTCATCTTTTTTTTTGAGACAGGGTCTTGCTTTGTAGTTCAGGCTGGCCCTGAGCTCACTATGGAGCCCAGGCATGCCGCTGCGAACTCAGCAATCCTCTTGTCTCTGTCTCCCGAGTGCTGGGATTACAGGCGTGAGCCACCACGCCCGGCACTGTGGTATCCGGTGTTGATTGTTGGTGGGTGTAAGTCTCCACGGCCAGCATCGTATGTGGTTACTGGGGATCGAACTCAGGACCTTGTGCTTGCGAGGCAGGCGCTGGAACCACTGAGCTAACCCTCCGGCCCGGTAGCTTCATCTTATAAGGAAACTGTTTCATCTAAATTACCAAAATTACTGACATAAATTCATTCATGATATTTCTTTACTGTCCTGTGATGATTTTTGTCTTTTTGGCTGGAGACATAATCAATTTTATTGATATTCCCAAAGAGCCATCATTTTGATCATTTTGATGGTTCTTCTTGATTTTTCTTTTAATTTTTCTGGTTCCTATTTTGTTGATTTTGGCTTTGATCTTTATTGTTTCTTTCTTCTGTTTATTTTTAGTTAAATTTGCTCTCCTCTGCCTTTCTTTCTTTCTAACTTTTTTTCAAGGCAGGTTGTTTTTTTCTGAGATGAGATCTCTCTATGTAGCCTAGGCTGATCTTGAACTCACAGCAGCCTCCCTGTTGCTTAGGTCACAGGCTTGTATCCCGTGCTGACTTGCTCTTTTCTAGGTGGAAGCTGAGGTCATCTTTTCTGAGACCTTCACTCTTTTCTACTAGATGTATGTAATGCTATAAATTTGTTTCTGCAGACTATTTTTTATATTCCACAATTTTTCATTTTCTATATTGGCATTTTCATTTGGTTCAAGCCACTTTCTAATAAGGCAGGCAGGCAGGCAGGGATGGTACCACTGAGCTATATCCCTGGCCCTGATTTAGTTTTTTTTTAATCCATACATTATTTAGAAGTGTGTTGTTTGGGGCTGGGGATTTATTTAGCTCAAGTGGTATTGTGCCTAACTTGGAAGAACAAAGGCCCAAGTTTGATCCCCAGTACTGAAAAAAAAAAAAGTGTGTTGTTTAGTTTTCAAATATTCAATGATTTTCCCAGATAGATTTATGTTGTTAACTTCTAATATCACACTATATAAAATAACATTTCTGTTATGGCCAGAGACACACTTTACACAACTGGATCATTTTTCAAATTATTGAGATTGTTACATGGCTTGGAATGTGATCTATCTTTGTAAATAGTCTAGTCTTATGTCCACTAAAAAATTGATATAGAAAAAGGTACTCAAGTTTCCATCTATAAACTGGACACCTGACATGAACCTGTAATCCCAGCTACTCTGGAGGCAGAGGCAAGAGGATAGAAAGTTTGAGGCCATCACGGGCAATTTAGCAAGACTTCATCTTGAGATAAAAAATAAACATGGCAGCCAGTGTTTGTCTATAATCCCAGCACTTGGGAGACTGAAGCAGGAGGATAGCACTAGGTTCGAGGTCAGACTGAACTACATAGTGAGACCTTGTCTCAAAATAAATAAATAAATTCATACATATATACAATTTTTTTTTTTTGAGACAGGGTCTTGCTTTGTAGTTCAGGCTGGCCCTGAGCTCACTATGTAGCCCAGGCAAGCCTTAAACTCAGCAATCCTCCTGTCTCTGCCTCCCGAGTGCTGGGATGACAGGTGTGAGCCACCACGCCCGGCACTGTGGTATGTGGTATTGATTGCTGGTGGGCATGAGTCTCCACGCCCAGCATTGTATGTGGTTTCTGGGGATCAAACTCAGGACCTTGAGCTTGCAAGGCAGGCGCCGGAACCACTGAGCCAACCCTCCGGCCCCATATATACAATTTTTATAGAGATGTGGTTGAGTATCCCTGGTTCAATCTCCAGTTTTGGAGGGAAAAAGCTCAACCATAACTAATAAGTTCATTTCTTTGTGCAACTATAACATAGTTCCTGTGTTTTCATGTGTTTTTAAAGCTCTATTACTGGTTATGTACCTAGGGTTATGATGTCCTCTTGAGGAATTAGCTCCTTCATCATTATGAAACAACTTCTTCATCTTTGTCTCATCCTTTCCTTGTTTAATTTCTCTTTTCTTTCCTTTTTTAATTCGAAGATAAATTTTCTTGGCACATGAGGTATATATGGTCATGTTTCTCTTCTCTTGACTTCTTTTGTATTGACTGGATTTTTCTCATTCCATTTGTTTGGATCTGCCATCCAATGTGTTCTCTATTATTACCAAAATGATTATCTTAGGATACCTGGGTGTGATGATGCAGGTCTGTAAACCCAACACTTGGGAGGCTGAGGCAGGTGGATTGCCATGATTTCAAGGCCAGCAAGGGGTACATAGTGAGTTCCAGGCCAGCCTGAAGCATGTAATCAGACCCTGTCTCAAAAAGCAAACAAGGGCCGAGGATTTAGCTCACTGAATCCAGCATCTGCCTGTAAATTATTGCAGCCTGAAGTTAGATAATATTTTTACTCTCTTCTCAAACATTAATGGACCTCAGCATACATACACTGTCTTCTGAGCCCAGGGTGTCTGTAGGACAGAAATGTTTTTTCAGTACCAGTAATTGAACTCAGGGCCTTGTGCTTGCCAGCCAGGCAAAGTGCTTCTGAGCCACATCCCTGGTCCCCTGGGTGTCTGTAGAATGTCACATTTATCATCTGAGATTGAGAAGACATACTCAAGAGTGACAGTCACATCCACGGTCTGCTCAGTTATTTGAGTTTCTTCTTTCAATTTCTAGACCCCTTATTTGCTCTCCAGGTCATTGATGCATTGAAAACATTTTATCCAGACTGTTCATTGAAAATTTAATGAAAGTTTACTTAAGATGTTCAGTGTCAACCTACAGGACAGAGACTTCTCTGAGGAATTCTGGATCAGCAGAGATTTTCCTCCAAAGTATGCATGCTGTGGAGCCCACGGGTGTAACCAGAGTTTAGGTGTCTAATTAGGAGTTTAGAGGAAGCTGTTAAAGGCATAAGAGGAAACCTTTGAAACCAAGAGAACACTGGTTCCTGGGGTTTTCAGAGAACACAACAGCAGTCCGATACTAGGGATAGCGTGGGGGGCGTGTGCGCTTGCGCGGCCGCTCGCCATCCTGGTGACTCACGTGGCAAGCTGCGCTTAGAAAGCCCTTGACAAGAGCTGTTGGAACAGCACATGTGCACACAAGCTGTGATGGTTTGTGCAACAGCTCTGATCACAGGCACGCGTGCGTGAGCACCCCTCCTTAATCTCCTGCTTTATTGATTTGTCATTATGATTCTGATACAAGTGACACCACTTGATTCTAAAATTTTCCTTGTATTTTTGTGGTTAGATGTTTTGTAACTACACATTCATGTTTTCAGAACCAGGTCAGAGTGATTAGGTAGACCTAATCTCCCTGAGCCTTGATTTTTTTTTTTTTTTTTTTTGGAGACAGGGCCTCGCTTTATAGTTCAGGATGGCTCTGAGTTCACTATGGAGACAAACCAGACAAACCTCGAACTCAGCAATCCTCCTGCCTTTACCTCCCGAGTGTTGGGATGACAGGCGTGAGCCACCACACCCAGCACTGTGGAGTGTGGTACTGATTGCTGGTGGGCGTGAGTCACCATGCCCAATATCATATCATTATACATGGTTACTGGGATTGAACCAGGGACCTTGCACTCCCTAGGCAGGCGGCGGAACCACTGAGCTAAATCTCTGGCCTGATTTTTTTTTTTAACCTTCAAAATGAATAATAATAACTATCATGTAGAGTTGTTTGGAGGAATAAGTGAAAAATATAAAAAAGCATATGTATCATATATTTGTAACATAAATTAAAGTTATATTTAAATATATAAATATTTGCAAACACACATCTCTTTATAAAGAGACAAGGTACACACCCAAATATGTTTCGTTGTTGTTATTGTATTTGGTTTTGTGGAGACAGGGTCTCAGGATGTAGTTCAAACTGGATTTGAACTCACTCTATAGCCCCAGGCTGGCCTCAAATTTGCAGCAATTCTCCTGCCTCAACTTCCCAAAAACGTGCCACCATGCCCCGTTAAATGGACAGCACTGTAACACATTGGAAACAAGCTTAATTTCATTCATTTTGGGTCAACATTAGAATAAATAAATGTTTTCCCATTTTTGGTTAGCTAATAATACTCTGAAATTTCAAGGTAAAACTACCGAAGTGAATAGATCAAGTTTGACTGGTTTGGGGATTTTTTGTTTGAGACAAGGCCTCACCCTGTAGGCCAGGCTGACCTTGAACTCACATCCAGCTTCCTGCCTCAGCCTCCTGCGTGCTGGGATTACAGGTGGGCACCGTCACGCCTGGCTGTTCTCTCCCTAGAATGTAAAGCTCTGCTGCCATGTGGGTGCATCAGTGGCAGGTGCCTGAGTCTTTCGAAGTGCTCATATTATTTTCTCTAAGGCCGACACCCCACATGCCGGCTTCCTCCAGCAAAGCGCTGTCTTCAACATTTCGCATGCATCATACGGACAGACCTGAGGTCACTGCCCAGTCCTGGCCTCCTCAGCCCAGCGGTGATATTTCTGCACCTTCCACTCCCTCCTCAGCCCAGCTTCTACAACCTCATCGCCACCCACCGCTCTGCTAAGTCGCCACCAATTTCTGTGTTAGATGCAAGGAGCATCTTCCGGGCTCGTTCTGTCTGACCTTTCATCCTCTTTCCGCATAGCTGAGCGCTGCATCCGTCATGAATCACTCTTCCCATCTGCGACCCAGGATTTCTTGGCTTGGTATCCACACCCCCACCCCTGCTCCCTCCTGCAGTTTGTTCTTGTCACTCAACAGCTGGACCTGGGGTTTCCTTGAAGGCAGGACCCCCCCCCTTTCTGCCAGGGCTGATTCCTGGGGCATCCACTCACGTGCACAGCTTTGGTTGCCACCTCTGCTATTTTTCCCCCAAATTTGCGCTTTCTGTTCAAACCCACACTTCCAGCTGCCTGTCGAAAGGGCACCATTGCCATTAGGTCCAGAGCCACTCAGTCCATTTCCTCTCTCCTGCCACTTGCCTGGAAGCCCCCCACCTTGAAGATAGCACTGTCAGCTACCCACCTACTGGAGCCAAAAACCTGGGCAGCGTTTGTGACAATCCTCTCCCCGCTATCACTTGTCTTCCCGTCCCATCTAATATACCAACTCCCCTTAATAGTATCTTCTAAATAGCTCTAATCTGTTTGTTTTGCGTTTGTGTGGACACTTAATGTTTTTGGTAAGGTCTCACTGAGTTACCCAAGCTGCCCTTGAACTTGTGATCCTCCTTCCTGGGCCTCTCGAGTAGCTGGGATTGCAGGTGTGTGTGTCACCGTGCCCAGGTAAACTGCTCACTTATAGCTCCCTCCATTCCTCCTCCCCCATTTTAAATTACCACGTGACCTCTCCTGCCTGGTGTGTTGACTTCATCTGTTGTCAGCTAGAGAGATCTCCTCTGAAAACAGGTCTGATCATGGCCCTCTGCTTAAATAGCCTTTTGATGATTTTTTTTTTTTTTGAGACAGGGTCTCACTTTGTAGTTCAGGCTGGCCCTAAGCTCACTATGGAGCCCAGGCAAGCCTTGAACTCAGCAATCCTCCTGCCTCTGCCTCCCGAGTGCTGGGATTACAGGCGTGAGCCACCATGCCCAGCATTGTGGGGTATGGTATTGATTGCTGGTGGGCATGAGTCACCACGCCCAATATCCTATCATTGTATGTGGTTACCGGGATCAAATCAGGGACCTTGCACTTGCTAGGCAGGCGGTGGAACCACTGAGCTAAATCTCCAGCCCAGCCTTTTGATGATTTTAAAATAAAAACAAGACACGACCGGGCCAGAGGGTTAGCTCAGTGGTTCCGGTGCCTGCCTCACAAGCTCAAGGTCCTGAGTTCGATCCCCGGTAACCACATATAATGCTGGGCATGGAGACACACCCACCAACAATCAACGCCACATACCACAATGCCGGACGTGGTGGCTCACGTCTGTAATCCCAGCACTAGGGAGGCAGAGACAGGAGGATTGCTGAGTTTGCGGTGGCTTGCCTGGGCACCATAGTGCAGGGCCAGCCTGAACTACAAAGCAAGACCGTGTCTCAAAAAGCAAAAAAAAAAAAAAACAAGACACGACCAAAGTGTGTTGGCACATGCCTGTAAACCCAGCACTCAGGAGGCTGAGTCAGGAAGATTCAATGTAGCCTCACCCACACATCAGGTTTGAGGCTGGCCAGGACCATACAGTAAGACCCTGTCTCAAAAGATGTGGCCTATACATAGTGAGCTCAGAGCCAGCCTGAACTACAAAGCGAGACCCTGTCTCAAAAAAAAAAAAAAAAAAGATGTGGCCTAGGTCCTGCTTATTTTTCTACCCTCACTTAGGTTCTTGTTTCCTTTTACTTTTTTTCCACCAGTCTCATTGGTCTTCTTTCTAGCTTCTACCACAGGACTTTTGCACATTCCACTTCCCCATTGATCTAGCTATCTATGCTCATTTTTTTGAGATGAGGTCTCACTTTGTAGTTCAGGCTGGTCCTCAGCTCACTATGTAGCCCAGGCAAGCCTGGAACTCAGCAATCCTCCTGCCTCTGCCTCCCAAGTGCTGGGATTACAGGCATGAGCCACCATGCCCAGCACTGTGGTATATAGTATTGATTGCTTGTGGGTGTGAGTCACCACGCCCAGCATTGTATGTGGTTACCGGGATCGAACTCAGGGCCTTGCGCTTGCAAGGCAGGCACTGGAACCACTGAGCTAAATCTCTGGTCCTCTATACTCATTTTTTAGTTCTCAGTGTATACACAACCTTGCCAGGAAACCCTTCCCTGAAATCCCTTATCACATCAGATCTCTGTGTGATACGTTCTTATTAAATTTACTCCCGGGCCGGAGGGTTAGCTCAGTGGTTCCAGCGCCTGCCTCGCAAGCACAAGGTCCTGAGTTCGATCCCCGGAAGCCACATACAATGCTGGGCGTGGAGACTCACGCCCACCAACAATCAATACCACATACCACAGTGCCGGGCGTGGTGGCTCACGCCTGTCATCCCAGCACTCGGGAGGCAGAGACAGGTGGATTGCTGAGTTCGAGGCTTGCCTAGGCTACATAGTGAGCTCAGAGCCAGCCTGAACTACAAAGCGACACCCTGTCTCAAAAAAAAAAAAAAAAAAAAAAAAAA